>JAQGBX010007508.1:0-11363 GCA_034698745.1 Megaphyllum sjaelandicum | reverse complement strand
ACATCTGCATTCAAAAGTGCAAGTCGATTGCTGAGTTACAAACAGTAATCCTTGAGGTATGGGAGAAGATACCTCCTGCATGAACGCCTTGGTGGACAGCCTTCCCAGAAGAATTGCTGTATAGTTATTAAAAGTAAAGGCGGACCATCAAAAATATTAGTTTGTATTGTCATTTATGGATTAAATGAACATATTCATATCCATGTTTGGAATTATTTTCTTAAATAAGCGCAGAAGGGACTATTTTCATAGGGTGCCTAATAAATTTGTCCAAGGCTGTACATATCACGTACTGTCAGTATACCCTCTAAATCACCATAAGGCTTCGGCACGGTGATCAATCACTAAACTAAACTAAGTACATATTCCTTAAGCTAAATTATGGTTTTAATATGCATGCATTAGTGAGACGTACCTCATAACCGTTGCTTCAGTTACCCACGTAGCCTACTGTACGTAAAATCGCAATGTACAGGTCACTTCGAACCCGAATAAGTTTTGTCCCTGATGACGATTCAACTCATCAGGATTGATTGTACCCATGATGCTAATTCGGTTTTTCCCCACCTTGGGTGTGACTGTTTATAGGTACATATATCGCGTAACTATACCTCGATCATTTCGTGTAATAGTCGAGTGAACAAGCATCTATTAATAAATTCAATAAACAAATTCTCAAATTGTTTCAATATTGTAATTTGGTGGTTATAGCTTGATCACGGCACTAATAGCAGTGCGTGCAAGTGGTACGTACTGGTGTAGGCCTATATTTGTTGTCTGGCAAGCAATATGTGCGCCAAAGATGGATTCATGCATGGTCGGTCAAATACACACTAAATCATAGCTATAAATATGTCCATGTGCATCACATTCGGACGTCAACCAGGCTTTCCCACTATCGCTATTCAGAAAATACCACACATGCATACAGTGTAAATGTACTGTACATGCATGTGTTATTTCAATGTAGCCAAATTTGAACGTTAACAACATCATGTCCTTAAATGTGCCCCATTTTCTTGTTTGTTGAAGTCATCTTTAAAGGCATGATTTACGTTTTGAATATGTGGCTGATGATATCAATTGGGGATTTTCTTTGCAGGCCTTAGCAGATATAGAGTGTGATTATGCTACTTTAGAATCGCCACTCACATTTCCACAGCATGCCTCCACCGACAAGATACTGAGAGAAGCTAGCACAGAAGCATCTCGACAATTGGAAGAATTTGAAGTTGAAATGAGGTAATTAAAGCTTAAGACATATAATCCAATGCTAATTGACAGATTCTGTGATTTAAAAGACGTTACAATGGGCTATTCTAGCATGCGGAAAGATGTATTTGACAAGATCTTAGCATTTGAAAAAAAAGCCAACTTGGATAGCCTGGAAGCAGAAGCCAAACGATACGTTGAAAGAAAACTGAAGTTGGGAATGAGAAATGGTAAATATATATGCCAGACAGATGTACTGTAGTCCTAAATTTCCTAAATCAAAAAAATGCAATATATTGCATTAGGCTTGCATCTGGCTGATGATATTCGAGAGGAAATAAAATCGATCAAGAAGCGTTCCAGTGAGCTGAGTATCACCTTTCAGCGTAATCTAAATGAAGAGAATACCATTTTGGAATTCTCAGAAGAAGAACTAGCAGGCCTTCCCAGCGACTTCTTGGAAACATTGGAAAAGGTACTGGGTAGTGGATAAACATCTCCATATAATCATGTGTGGGAACGAAAAATTAATTTTCAATTGGTATGACAGTTGCCTTCCGGAAAGCTGAAAGTTACTCTCAAATATCCGCATTTTTTTCCGATTGTTCGAAAAGCGAGCAACGAACAAACCAGGCTTAAGATTGAGACTGCTTTCCACTCAAAGTAATATACATTACATTCGAAAATTTACAATTCTAAAGTGCTGTGGATTCGTACAAAAAGGCTACCATTTTATTGACATTGCAGATGCATGGAGGAAAACACGCCGATTTTGGAAGAACTTATACATTTACGGCACAAGGTGAGTTTCCAATATCAAAATCAATAATCGAGACTACTGCGGATTTATATTAATTATGTTTTCCTTTTTTTTTTTTTTTTTTTTGCAGCAAGCCAACCTTTTAGGTTACCCCAATCATGTGACTTATATTACAGAACTCAGAATGGCAAAGACTCCTCAAGCAGTGAAAAAATTCCTTGAGGAATTGGCCGAGAAACTCCGTCCATTGTGGAATAAAGAAAAGAAAATTATGTTGAAATTCAAGGAAGAAGAGGTAACTGGATATATCATCAGTTTTTGTTTAGTGTCTCAAACTAGAAAAATGTTTATAGTACAATATAATTTTTCACATTTTGGCAGGCCAGATGAGTTTATCATACATTTTCACTGTTATCATAGTTAAAATTATTAAATGCAAAACCATGCCAAGACAGATGATCTTGTGTAGTACAGATGTATCTTTGAATTTACGTTTTTGATTCTAGTGTAAAGCACAAGGGAGAAAATTTGATGACTGTCTGAATTATTGGGATTGTCGCTATTATATGGCCATGGTGGAAGAAAAGCTCTATGCAGTTGACCAGAATCAACTGAAAGAGTATTTCCCTGTGGAAGTAGTAACCAAAGGTCTACTGGAAATATACCAGGTTTGTGAAAAAGTCAAGCTAATATTTGTTAATAATGTAAACATTATTACTTATGAATGATAAATTTACTTATATAGGAACTTCTAGGGGTGAAATTTACAGAAATGGAAAGTGGAGAGGTGTGGCACGAAGATGTCCGCATGGTGAGGCCATGTTTTTTCTGTAGGGACATACTATGAGGATCTCCTATCTTTGCATTTGTCAGAAAGCATGTTCAGTGGCTCCAGAAAATATTGGCAAAATGCGTTTTTTATGAAAAACTCCAAAATAAATTAGTTTTCCTAAAAACTGGAATATACATTCTGGTAAACATAGTTTAGAGAAATATCTCTCTTAAGTTTGAAAGAATTTTAAAAAACAGTATTTAAATAAATGTCAAAAAACCGAAAATACCATACCAAGAAAATATTGACAAAATCACATTACACCATAAGTTTTACCACAAACTATACATTTAATACTTTTCTTAAAGTCCATTTGCCTCAATCCCGCCTGCAGACATCTGGGAATGAAATCCACTAGGTTTTTTTTGTTGTGTTTTTGGAAATTGTCATGAATGAGGCTCAATTCGTTAACCTAAAGTCAGTACGCAGTACCATTTGGCAGGGAGGATCATTATGCAAATTAAGTCAATACTAAACAGTTTTTGGAACCGTGTAATTTTCTATGATGAGTCAAAGTTCAACTTATTTGGATAAAACAGAAGACACAATGGAGAAATCCTGTCAAGTGTTGCATCATAGTATGGGGGTGCATGACTTGAAATGGCACAGGGATCTAGCACTTTATTAGTGTAACATGACAGTAGATGTGTACATCGACATTTTGTGCCATAAATTTAAGTTTGTGCACAATATTTGGGACAGGAAAACTTTGTATTTCAGGAGGATGGAGACCCTGAGCACAAGGCACAAAAAACCAAAGACTGAACTATCTACCATGCAATCTGTCAGCTTGGAACCCAATTGAAAATTTGAAAATTTTTGGACATACATGTAAATATTAAAAAAAATTATGTCCATGAAAAACCTGAAGACTGCATTGCTAAAAAAATTGCAGAACATTTCCAAAAACACAAATAACCAAGTGGAATTCGTCCCCAGACATCTCCATTATCAAAACCGCTTTTTAAAACTTTCAAATTTTGAGAGATGTTTCCATAAACAATTTTTCACAAGTTGTATATTCTCGTTTTTAGGAAAGCTTATTTATGTTAAGAGTTGTTCATACAAAACTGGTATTGCCAATACTTTTTGGAGCCACTGTATATTCCAGGATTTTATATTGGTACAAGAAACTACAATTTTTAAAAATATACACGAAGAATAAAAGAAAGCAATTGAGCTTATTCAATTTTTAGTCTGCTTGACATGCAGGGCAGTATAATATAAATCTCACCATGTGCAGAATGAAAATAACGACCTTCAGTTCTCTGTTATTCACAATCTTGTGTTTAAAAAAATGTCAATTCTAGGGCCACTATTTAATCCATAAGTTTACAATCTTTCTTACAAATTTCAATGTAGGGAATCCAGTTAAAGCAAGAAAGTGATGCATTTTTTTTTAAACTGCAGTTTAGGGTAAATGATGCAAAAGACAGTCACCTGTTAGGTTACTTCTTCTTGGATCTTTTTCCTAGGGAAGGAAAATTTGGCCATGCTGCTGTGTTCCCACTTCAGGTAACGAAAGGAATATCTTCACAGCTAAAGAAATAACCAAATTTGAATAAATAAACTTTGTACTTTTCAAATAGCCCGGCTGCATTTCTTCTAATGGAAATCGTCAAGTAGCAGTAGCAGCCATGATGGCAAACTTTACGAAACCCACAAAAGACAAGCCATCCTTATTGGATCACAAGGAGGTTAGACATGAAATTTAAATAGCCATTCTCTTAGCCATTTTTTTAACAAATTGTTTTGATTTAGGTGGAGACATATTTTCACGAATTTGGTCATGTTATGCATAACATGTGTGCACAAGCCAAATATGCGTTATTCAGTGGAACCTGTGTAGAGCGTGATTTTGTTGAAGCCCCATCACAGATGTTAGAAAACTGGGTTTGGGAAAAAGAGCCGTTGCAACGCATGTCTGGCCATTATAAGGATGGGCGTCTCTTACCTGAAGATGTCATAGAGAAGTTAATCAAATCGCAGGTTGCCAATGCTGGCATCTTCAACTTGCGCCAGATTGGTCTTGCAACCTTTGATCAACACATTCACACATTAGAAAAAGTAACAAATGTCACTGGTTCAGTTTGAATGGGGTCTATAAGGGGTCTGGCCTGGCCTGACGCCATATACTCGCAATGCTTAAATTCTCGCTAAACAATTGCATGTTAAGGAAGCTTTTAACTTCGTGCTTCATTTTCCCCTTTGAAGCAGGACTTGTATATGTCAGGCTATTTATATTGTTAACATTTTATAAACACAAATAGCTTGATGTAAACTCGTCATACTTCAAGGAGAATACAAAGCAAGAAGGTATAAACATTCCTAAAATGCAATTGTGTAACGAAAACCTTGGCATTGGTGGTATAGGGCATCAGTAAAAATTACTCGCCTCTTAAGCAGAGTACAGACTGGACCAAACAGCAAACAAAAAACCACAAACATCATTACATGCAAAAAACATCTTCTGCCACTTTTTTGTGGTTTTTTGTTTCCTGTTTGCTTCGGTCTGTACCCACCATTATAGATCCGATTTCGAAAGAAAAATTTAAGTCAGTTTTCTACAATTAGTTTTTTTCCTTTCAGGCAAACACTCAAGAACTTTTCAACAAACTATTTAACGAAATCACTGGAATTCCTGCAATCGAGGGTACAAACATGCCTGCATCTTTCGGTCACATTGCAGGTGGATATGATGCTCAATATTATGGCTACCTTGTAAGTTTTGAAACATTTTTTTTTTTAAATTTTTAAAATTGTTACAAGAATCTTCCCAAAAAAAAGGAACATAGTTTTGCTAGATTTTTTACCTTAACACCATATCACTTTTCATTTGCAGTGGAGTGAAGTTTTCAGCATGGACATGTTCTATTCACGTTTCAAGCAGGAAGGGATCATGAATCCTAAAGTTGGAATGGATTATCGCAGATATATCTTGCAACCTGGCGGCTCTGTGGTAAACATTTAAATTCGCTCTTCTGGAAGATTTAGAAAAAAATCTCAATTGTAACGGACGTTAATAATAATGGCACTTTTTAATTAATAGGATGGTGCAGATATGTTGAAGAATTTCTTAGGACGTGAGCCAAAGGTGGATTCTTTCTTGCACAGCAAAGGAATAGACATTGATTAACGTTAACATAAGCAACTAAGTGCTCACATGCACTCATTTTTATAACCACCAATTTTAATTTTGGCTGCAAAATACAAGTCAAACAGAAAACTAATATTATTAGTTTTGTACTCACTTTAATAAAATTTCTGTTTATTAATAAAGGAAATTACAAAAAATGGGATATTAAAAAGGAACGAATTAATATTTTGCGACTAGTTTCACTCGATGGATAAATAAAACGAGTGGGAGAATGTGCATAGGAGATGGAAATGAGATATGAAATGATGGACGTTGTTCCTCAAGTAATAACAGTCAGGTTGCCAGTTTGGCCAATGGCAGGATACAAGCTTCAAAAACTAATTGCACATCAATACTGGCACAAATGAAGAAAAAATATATATTTCCAGGAGGATTATGGGCTACCCATTAGCAGCAAAAAAAATTAGTCGAACGCTAATCACGAAAGAGATGAGATTGGACTCTGTCGTATACACTAGTTCTTCAGTGAAGCACACAAGGCACAAGTCCCAGCTAGCGCACGAGTAACAGAGCTCCCACACAACTCATCACTTGCATTGCCCTAATGAGAACAATCTTCATTTGAAACTGTCCTCAACAAAAGCCACCGAGCAATAGAGGGCCTTGATATGTCTCAGAGCAGGTACTCTCTTAACTCCCCAAATTGCATCCACAATGGGGACAAACCAGAATGTAGGACAATGCGTATGCATTAATGTCCCTACCGGAAAGCATTTCTACTTTTATCAGAATGAGGTTCTAAATAAATAGGAACCACATTATCTGGCTTAAATTTCCTGTAAAGACAAATTTGTGTTATTAATTCACGGGAAAAACGTTAAACTGCCATTACTAAAAATAGGTAAATAGTTAAAAAAGGCATACGAATAAATAGAATGTGGCACGCCGACTATCATAAGAGGATTCTTCTTCATGAAAAGACGCCACATGCCTTTATGAAATCCCCTACCATCCAAATCCCAGATACGAAAACACTGTAATTAATATATGCCATGGAATTCATTCCAACATGATTGACTTAAATTCGATCTAATAAAAAAGGGGTGCACCTGGGAAGGAATACTTGCCTTTGCAACATGCAACCATGTAGTGAAATCCTTGGGTGTGTCCATTTTGATGAACATGACATAAGGTTGTCCCTAAAATGAAACGGTACAATAGCAAATATAAACGTGAAACAATATAAAGAGCTTTAACAATTTAAATAGTCCGAAAAATGTCCATAACAAATACCCACTTCCGTGTCTGGTACAAATCCTTCTTCACAAGGTGATTTGCTGTGATCGAGAACAATAGCCTTCTTCATTCGATCTTCTATTACTGCTTCATAATTATCCTTTTTTAAGCTAAAGGCAATCTAATATTAATCTAAGTGAATTTCACGACCTTCTCAAGCAAAACAAAAGCACTTGCTAAATCCTTCACCTCGAAATATTTTTCAGCTTCACGTGAGGACGTGTGTTAAATGAATGTTTCTTGAAGTACACATCTTGGAAATAAGAATTCATATTTAGTCCAGATGAGCCAAAATGATAAGTACGAGAAACATCAGGGACTATGCATTCTCGATTCTGTCGGATGTCTGGCAATCTCATCCACATGTCCCAATCCCACATCTTGGAAAAGCAAAATAGTTAACCTTTGTACACGTTACTCAACAAAACATTGTCACAGTGTTAATAAAAATCTCACCTTTTCAGGAGTGGGCCATCTGTGTTCTAGCTCATCCTTGTAAAGACTTCTCTTTAAAATCCACCCGAGTCCAGGCATGGTTTCTACTCTGTATAAAAGGGACGGATCTTCGCTTGTGTGTTCATAACCCTTAAGATCGTTTGATAAGCAAAGGATTGTTAATTTTTATTATGAAGTCTTTGGATTGCCTTCACATTCTTTATGTAATTTACCTGGTCATTCCAAGCAGAAATACAATAGACTGTCTCATCCTCCTCCATTAGAGGAATAGTTTGGTTAAAAAAGCTTGATAAAAATATATAAAACAAATTACATAGTAATGATTGTCCTTGTGAACGCATATGTAACTAAACTAAAGAGCATTACCTAAAAAAATCCAATGAGACATCTAAATCCTCTTCAATGATAATTGCATACTTAGCATCCTTGAAAACACAAAAGCATATATCATTATTAATAATAATAATAATATGACAGTCTGAGCGAAAGCTATAATAGCTTGTTGCCATGTTGCCAATGAACTAGTATCCATTTATTCCCTTTCTCTTCCATGAGCCAACAGAATATGTAATTTTCAACAAATGTTAAAAATAATTTTATCTTATTACCCAGAATTTCTTTAAATTGCAGAAAACATATGTTGCAGGCAGCAGGAAATGGTGCCAGTGAACCATTATACTGCACGGAATAAATATTTGGTGGCTAAACTTACAGGGAAAAGATTGAAAGTTGCCGTTAAGGAAGCTTTGTAATGTTGTGAGATTCTAGCATTCTTGGCACCAATAGGAGTGTGTTGAATTCCTCGTAAGCCAAATAATTTTGTGACTTCTAAGGGCTCTTCAAAATATCCATCAATAAATACGGTGACCATATTGCTATTGGCACCTTGAGCAGAAAGCAAAGACTGCAACATCCTATAATAAATAGGGGTAATATAAATGCACATTGGCAAATAACGTCATTGATGACAAAGATTTTAAGTATGAATGATTATTTACCTATAGAGGTAGTGTGGTCGATTGCTTGCAATAATGGCAACTGGAACGTCATACACAAGAGTATTATATATCTAGAAATTTAATGCAACAATTGTAATCACCGAGCATTCTTAAACACAAAATGAATTTTAAAACAAAACATACAGGTTCTGGTTTAAACACAACAGGAGCAGGGTCGGTGCAACTGCACACACTACCGTATCCTTCAATACGATTGCAGAATGCCCGGCGTCGGCCGTTTTCTTCAGTATCTGGCCAGTCGCACTCGCTTTCTATTATAAACACAGCATGCTCAACAAAATGGTACATCATAAAGAATCATGTACCAAATCGAATTAATTACCTTCCATAGAAACCAATGGAACATTGGCACGTAACAGAACAGGAGCCCCCCAAGTGTTAAATTCTGGTGACTTGCTATAGCTTTCCCCATATATCTTTCCTGAAGTAACATTCATTCGACAAAAATTTAATAAAAATTTAATGCCACAACAACACCATGATAAAGTATAAATCTTTACTAACCTCCCTTTTGGGTTACCATTGCCCACATGTCTCTCCATCCGATAAGATTAGCTTTACGGCTTCCTAAACGTTTAAGTAAATCTCTTGCTTGTTGTTTCATTTGAAAAGTACCTTCATCCTAAGATCAATTACAAATCAAAACTTGTATTTGGAGTACAAATAAGTTACGAAATAATCACAAGTCGTAGAATTTTCTAAAAACCTTAATGCAAAAGACAAGAATTCGTTTGTCTGACACCATGTTTAGAAAAAGGGCCATTGCTTCATCCTCATGCGGAGAATATGTATCAAAAATTCGTTGTGCCATGACACTACCTGTCGCTTGATTGAGTATAAGAACATGAACTCCTCGCCCTCTATTTGGCTCAGAATCCTCCAATATCTATGTTGAAAACAGACAACGGGGTAATATTCAGTTGAGACAGTTTGACAATCAAGATTTATTTACCCTGCAGAAGAGAAAAAACATTCTAAACACATGACACTGTCACGCAAAAAAAGTTAATGTACTGACTGTAGTGCCATCCACAATGACTGATACTTTTGACTGGCTTGACAGCACTTCCACCACGAGAGTCTTTGGCAAGTTTTCTCCCGATCTCAAATCATTCCGCCGTTTATCCAATGCAGATTCTGTTCCTACATGATATATTCTAAATTACAAAGCTCCATAATAAACAGTTTACCCTTATTAAATATCTACCCAGAAGTTACCCCACCTGAGTCATCACCATTAGATTGCAATTTTCTCGTTGTGTCAAGAATAAACATGACGTTGACCAGCACTGTTAACAGCAAAATCACAACAAGAGTGCCCTATGAGATATAATTTGAGACACTTAAGAAAAAGCCCATTAGATGGATCTACCAGCTATGATGCATATCTCTCCATCCTTGCAATGCAGTATTAAAAATCTTTTATGGTTTGCATTAATTTGCAATTTGTCACTGTTCACATCACCTGGAAAATTTTGGTGAAAACCTTGCCACGTGCCAAGCTTCGCCACTGAAATGGATGGCCAGAATTTAAAATAGCCATCTGCCTCTTCACAACAAAAGGTGGGGTACGTGGGTTTAGTTTCCATTTGTCCATGTTGTGGACAATCACAGGCCACTGCAGCCACAAGGTAGCTATCGATCTGTTGACTTCCTTAATGGACGCAAGACTGTTAGGACATACATGGGACTCCTGAAATCGAAAAATAATAATAAACCTTTAAAATGGTTTTCTATTAAGTACGTGCCAGCAAATGTTTATTTTACATAATACAATTCATTCGTCATAATTGTTTATATTCAAGAAGCGTGATATGGTATGTAGAACAAATTAGATCACATTTTTTAAAGTTGTAATTGCAGTGAATAGCACATGTTTAGATTCAGCGAAAAAATCAAAAGTCTACATAAAAATATTTCAATTTTAAGACGTTTATACTTGGCCTGAGGTTGAAGAAAGCAGGTGCATGAGATATAAGTGCAACCTTAAAACAAGTTCAACAAAATTGTATGGAATGTAGGGTAGGCCTACCAACATTACGTTGAGGTGAAAAAAACGAGCTATGTCTATGCAGGAACTGTAACCCAGAAGCGTCCGGACGTTTCTAATGAATATGCAAAGTTTACCTAGCTGGAGCGTGGTCGGGTCACGCTTGTTCGCGAATATATGCGAGTGATAATCCACAACGAGTGAGCAGTGCAAGAAGGGTGTTCGAGCTACATGCAAATCATGACTCAACTTTTATTTTAAGTAATCCACCCAATACTTTCTACTATTTTCATCCCTCTCATTTTGACATTCATCTTAGAAGCAACTAATAAATTTGGGTTAAGTATACAGCATTACTAAGGGTGGGTTGCATGCTCATGCCACTTCATACATTCAGGGCAAATTGCAGAGAAATTGTGCAACAATTCTCCAAGAGGACAACGTCAGAGAATTTGCCAATCCTTTAAAAAAAAACATAATACGAGCAGTATTCCAAAAGCAGTGCAAGTCTAAAAATAACTGGACAATTACAGGTAATTAAGGTTAAATTCTCGAAAGCAGCTGCATCTCCAAAATGATGTGGGTCATCAATTTTTAATATTCAAATAATTAACAAACAGTGGCTCAACGTGAAAATGATACACCTGCATTTAACGACTGTGTATGCAGGGGAAAATCTATTTTTACAAGAAAATACCATT
>JAQGBX010007507.1:0-11364 GCA_034698745.1 Megaphyllum sjaelandicum | reverse complement strand
ACTCTGAAACCCTATCTTCACCAACCAACGTCATCCGCGATCATCTATTTCACGCCATTTAACACGTTTCCATACAAACATGCGCTCTACACCTCCGGGAAGCACTTCTCGTAGCTCAACGTAGCTCAAAGATGGCGCTCAGATCGCAAAGGGCCTCGACCACAGTACATGTATACGAAAGGAACAGTATGAGTAAACGCGTTTAACCTAATACATGTACAAGGATGCCGCAACTCCTGTTCCATGGAGTAAAAAGCATGCATTCTTCCCAAAATAAATGCCAAATTTACTTATTTTTCCCAGGAATTCACCACCGACAGCACTTTTTTTTTTAATTTTCCTGGAACACCGGCCTATTCGCATGCATGTATTTCTGGATTTCCAACAAAGTTAGAAATGGCTGTTATCTTTACCAACAAACAGTTTACACGTCGCGTTCAACATTTTTTTCGAGGAATACCTCGACGATGGACGATATTCCCGTCATCCGTTAAATTTCTGTACAATTTAAAGCCAAAGAAAAGCTGAAATTTCTCCAAAAACTTTAGTCATTTTTCTCAAATTTAAAAAAAAAATACCATTGTGGAATTTATCTAAAACCCAGCTGCCATTCTCACAAGAGGAAAATTCAGAAGCCCAAACTTGAGCACAACATCAGAAAAACTGTTTCCTGCTTTGAGCAATTAGATTTCCCCCACGCTTTCCGACGAGGGTCTGAGGATGTCCATGAAACGAATTTACATATGCTCTCCTATCTAAAGGTAAAATCTACGAAAGATGTTACAACTTTAGCAAAAAGTCCTTTTGAACTATGGGTAAATAACTTTTGCAAATATCGTTAAAATACGAGTATCATTCACAGTTGTTTCTCCGTGGCCAGTATTTGGTTCATGACTCTTTGGCGTAAGAAGCGATCCATTAGCGAACTACCAACGGACCGTTTGCTTCTGGTAATGGATCGGTTGAACCGGAAGTTAATTCGCGAGTTGGAGCGTCACGTGCACGCGGGCCTATTTAAAAGCGCCGTAAAACCGACTCGGATTCAACAGGTTGACACTTTCCCTCTCAGACACGCGGCTTCAACCCGTTCTTAAAAATTATTTCAACTTTGCGAACTCTAGGCTCCTGTTCATGGGCAGCGTCAATCACGCTCAAACTTTTTTTTTCTAGACGTAAATTCCTGGACCAGCCTATCTCGTTCGGGTGAAAAAAAATCACCAAGAGTTTTCGATAATCGCCGAGGCAAGAGTAAACTGCTAAAGGCGTGCTTTCGCGTCATGATGTCTTTACCGAAAAACTGGGGCTGACGTTTTGGTGGTTCAGTCACCATTATGAATTGCCGTTGAAAAGAAACTCATGCCGCAATTTTAAACAACTCGCTAAAAAAAATTAAAACTAAAAAACCGCTTCAGTTCTTAGCTTTCTTTTAAACTCATATCTAAGAGTTGCGTGGAAAACTACCGAGATGGCGCGACTATTTGTAATATGGGTCATTCGTTTTAATATTGACACCGATTTCGAAAATCGAATGGTCGTGTGCACAGTATACGAAATACAAGTATCGTCCCTTCGCGCAATCCTCGTGTCCCGATTCGCAGCGCCAACATTCCGACTAGCCAGTGGACTTCATCAAAATGCATTTATCGCTTTCACTTCTTTAAAACGGATTGTTATAAACTTAGCCAATTAGGAAGTACATGTGCAACCCTGTGGCTATGTAGAGCGAGTGACACGTCACCTGACCTACGATACTGATTCTGATACCATCATATCCCGTCGGAAAGTTCCGGAAACATCCGAAGTATCAATTCTTGCGCTGCAGTCGTATTTTCGCAGCGCCAACTTTCCGACTAGCGAATGGATGATGCAAAATGCGTATTAAGCCACACCCATTTCGATCCGGGACATTTCGTACTGAAGTCTTGCCGCCGTAACAAGGTCATAAATAACGTATTCCGCGGTTAAAAGCAACTCGCGAAGTACTCGCCAACTTTTGAATCTGTTGAATAAATTTCGGTCATATCGAGCCAATACGATACCATCACAGCAAACAAACGCAATGTTGTTTTTTTTTCGCCTAACGTACCGGCAAAACGTTAATTCTTTTGACATACTGTATATGTTTGAAGACGATCCCTTTGATCCTTTCGACACACTCGTCTGATACCGCCCGATAAGAGCAGCGCCTATTCGATAGCAGTCCAGAAAACAATTTAGGACATCCTGTACATCGATTTTTCGAATGTACAGGGCGTGTAAAATCGCGAGTTCATCCAACAGGTTGTAGTCAACGTTATCAATTTCGAGATTTTGCAGGTGGGCTACGTAATTTCGCAGGAACTTCGCCCAGAGTTCCCTAAAAATTAGCTCACATTTCATCGTCTTAAATCGTGCAAGTTTCCACGCGAGAATGTCACGTTATTTCGGCGTGAACCGTGGCAATAATCTGGGTCCGAGCCCACATACCCCACCAACCGATCGGGTTCAAACGAAGCCGAAATCTGCCAGCAGATAACATTATCACTTTTTTGGTATATACCGATCAAACATTTTCTCTTTTCAGTCTTACGTACGCGTCTCGATAATGACGCCGAGGGTCGCCCATAAAACCCCTCCCGCATTTATAATTCGGCTCATCGATTTCCAGAAATAAGGGACGTTTCTGGGTGATGGTTAGGGGGGTAGGAGGAGGTGGCACGTGTCGATGCGTGTGGTATCGATTTTATTTTATGTCGCCGTTACGGCGCGCGGAAGAGGAGGGTTGCGCGGGGGTCATTTTATGGATGGCCCCCGTTACGATGGGGAGGGCTGTCGCGGTGAATGACCAATAGAAAAGTTTTACGTTGTCACTTACATAGTCATGAAATGCTTTCGCCTCGCTAGAATGGTCACACGTATCTCTCCTTTCGGGAGCCGCACAATATAAATCCCAGAACACACTGCAAAAGTAGAAAAAAAAAGTGGATATGAGCGAGATTCGATCGGAGGGAGTTTGGACGTTCGGAGGAACAGCTGGGGAAAGAAGTAGAGAGAGAGAGAGAGGGAAAAAAAGTCGTCAGAAGAGAAGCAACTTGCAGCAGGTTCCAATGTCGGCCAATAGGGGGGGAGAACGGGGCAACTTCATAAATTTTCGAACGCTATTGCGTTGCTACAACGAGTGCTTCTCTTCAAACGACACACAAGATGAAAACATTGCTCGATGCTGCGAGGGCGACAAAGGGGCGCGCTCAGTTTGCACCCCGGTAGATGGCGGTGGAGTCGGTCAAAGGAATGAGGCGAACATCCGCAAAGGTTGAAAACTTCGAAAAAACTCATCTCCGGGAATTTCGAATCAATTTTAAATTTTGTAAAATGAAACGTGATCGTTTGCACAACTACAACATTATTTTATGTTTCATTGAAAAAAAAAAGTTTGACTCAAAAATTGATTCCGTATAACGAAAATCTTTCAACGCTTGTACCGCTGCGGGTAAAAAAAATCTGAACTTCGAGGAAATAAAAAATTCCTAAAAAGTGGGTGTTCAAAAATGTTGCGAAACGCAACAGTTAAAACGTAGGAAAATAATTTAAATAGTGCTGGAAGACTACTCGCTGCGAGGCTAGTCATATTAGCTGACAGATCGGTCGAGTTAAGAACAATAACTGAATCTAGAAATTATATGCACGTTGATGGCAACAGTTGCCAAGTTTAAAAATGAAATCGTGGATAACTTCATGCGCCATGCATCTCGATTAAATAGTTATTACTTGGCATGATGCAGACTTACGGTCACGTGCGTAGGATGTGATATTTGATAAGCAATGGTTAATAAACACTCGGGCGAAATTAGACGGACCAGTTTTTTTTTTTCGTTATAAAATATCAATGTTTACAGGGTGTAAAGAAAAGCTTTTTGAATAAATTAAATTAATGCGTGGAAATATTCGGACATCCTGAGGCGTAGGTAAAGCAGTTCGCTAAAACATTCGCAGTTCATGCGGTCGATGTAATTGGCATTCTCCCCGAGTGGTAGTACGGTAAAAAAAAGGTGGTGAAACGGTTTTTATTATCTGGGATTCGAGAAGATCAGATTCACCTTATTAATGTCAAATTCCTCAGCATGTTAATAAAAATCATTATCTAACATATTTTTCCTCGAGTAACTTTATCCGCGGCTTAAATTTATGAACTGCACTGTCGCTATTAAGACAAAATACAAGGTCTGAAAAAATATTTACCGCCAGGGGTCATCTCGTATTGGTTGCTATTTATGATAATGGGACGGTGGGAATTTCGCTGTACCAGCTTTCCTAGACGAGTCAGTGTGCTCAATTTTAGATCATTTTGTGCTCAACTCCATGATGCATTTAAAGAGGGTAAAAACTCGTTTCAAAAATCAGGTCAAATACGAACCATCGTCGAGCATTTCTGTTTTAAACGTAAGGCTAAAAGCATTGTGAGAAAAATAAACCGAAACAGTTTGCATTTTAATGAGACGAGAATTATTAACCATTACATCTATACGTAGGAATCCAGTGGGCAGATTAGGAGAGATTGCACCATTCTCGTTTATTTTTTTAATCGGACTACCTAACAGTACTTCGGTTACATTTCAAGACCATCACTCGGTTGGCCACTTTAAGGATAAACTGAATCGCAATTATTCTCTCTGAATTTACCACAAAAATGTTCTTTGCACCAGATGGAAATCTTCACAAAGTATTCTTTCCATATAAAATGGACAATATTTTAAATGTTGTTGTCATATTTTGCAATTATGCTTTGACTGGGCAAAAATTTGAGCCAAACACCTCTTAACCGTATACTCGTAGAACTACTGGTTACGTGATGTTCGGTCTCTAATGGTGCGATTCAGTACATAATTTCCAATGTTTTGCAAATAAAATCCAAAATAGTAGGAAAGCTGACAAAGCAAAGAAGACGGGGACCCGACTTGGGGCGATGTAAGAATATGTCAATTAACAATTTCCCAACCATTTTTCACGAATTTTTACAAACTACCTTAACATTTAAATTATGAGCTTGGCTTTGTACGCATAAAACTAAGATTAAAAAAATATCGTAAATGTCATCGAGATACTCGCGATCTCACGAGAAGTTGGATCCCAATAAACTCGAGAAAGAGGTGAATGGAGAAAAATGCAGGGAAAGAGCTCGAACCGCCATTTTAGTTTCCAGTGTCCCTTCCTATAGCTCACCATTGACGACTCCGCCATCTACCAAGGCCTTGATCGACCATTATTGACGATCGTAAATTTATACGCCTCGCGATTAATTGTGAAAATAATTCACGATGCACCAATGCCCCGTTAGTCGCACTCGCAGTCGAGAAGTAAACAACGATCGGAGATCGATGATCAAAAGTGAACTTACCACCACCACGAGTGTAAAAACCCTGGTGGTTCTCCTAACGTTATGTTCTTTTCCCATCGTATCTAGCAGAAAGAGAAAAAGAGAAAAAACGACTCAGTCAAGCGTTTTCAAAACACGGCAACATACCAACGCTATATAAAACAAATTAATATAGTCACAACAAATACTCTGTAAGCCCCAAATCTTGGCTTCCTCAGCTAAAAGGGACGACGACGCTATAGTAAATACGCGTAATTTTAAAACTCGAGCAAACCAAAGCCACTTTCCTCTTTATTTCTTTATGGATTCCCCTAGAAATTTCGTTTTTTAACTTCCCTGACTTTTCCAGGTCTTAACAAAAATTCCCTGACCAATGACAATGTAAAAAATCGACATATTTTGCATAATCGAAGAAGGAAAATATTTTGCAAAATTTACTAATGACAATTTTGAAAATTAACATAGAAAAATGCAAAAAAAATGTAAAATAAAAAAATTGCATGAAAAATTCTTTAAAATTTGACGATTTTGTATTGTAGAAACGTGGAAACTTTGTAAATGTAGAAAGTTTTGCAAATTTGTACTCGGAGAACGTGGAAAATTTTGCAAATTTGTACTCGGAGATCGTGGAACATTTTGCAATTTTGTACTCGGATAACGTGGAAAATGTTGCAAATTTGTACTCGGAAAACGGGGAAAATTTAGCACATTTTTGTACTCGAAAAACGTGGAACATTTTGCAAATTTCTACTCGGAAAATAGGGCCCTGTGCTAACCATTTAGAAGCATTAATTTTGAATCCCTCAATCGCAACAACATGAGTACGTTGAATTCCCTGAATTTTTTTTTAAAAAAAGCCATTCTTCCCTGACTTCTCCGGACATTAAGTTCCCTGACTTTTCCAGGTCAGGGGGTACCTCGTGTATGGTGGCTACGATTTCCGTGAAATTCCCTAACAATTCAGTTGTGACCGACCGTCGGAAACTTCACACGCCAACTTCTGAAAATCCTTTTTCGGAAGGGCTCCCAATTTACCCGGGCTTTGGACCGGCAACAATCGTTAACCTCATCGTATCTACCTCGCCCATAAGACCCCTCCTGGGATAGATTTAACAATTCACGCGGCCTTCAAGGTCGGTCGTGAGGAACTGGTCAACACCGAAATCATCCGCGATGGCCCAGGGATGGAAGCGTGTTTAGATCGTGGCAAGGCTTTCTGCTGGATTATCGAGAAATTAAACCTCGGGATTAGCCGATTAATCCGGCCCTCGAAATGGGGATCATCGGCGGCTTAATTCGGGCGCCCGAGCCATACGTAAAAATCTATGTCATCGCCTTATTGTCTGTCAAAAAACGATCTAGTTTCTTTTTTTTATTTATTTCATTCTTCTTCGGGTTGCGCAATGGCCCGTTATCACGCAGAAAGGCGCAACTAGGCGATATTTTATCATCGACCTAATAAAGTCCGATGTCAGTCTTGGATTACTTCAATTAAAATATGGCGCAATGCTTTCGTTTTATGTTTTTTGATAGAAAGCCAAGCGGGCTAGCCCACATGTGGCTGCTCGCTTGCCAAATCCAGATATTTAAATTACAGGTAGACCAGGTTTAAATTACTGGTTGAAACCTAACGAGAAACGGATGACACGAGGGACAGAAACGGTGCCAGTTTCGCACCTGCGCTTTCGGGGATGATGAAGCAAAATGATTTCAATTTTGTTTAAGTTTTCAGAAAAATGAAACGCGGAACTGTCCGATAAGTTTTCGAGCTAAATCGATCTATGAATACAATCCACGGTGCCAAAAAAGGAATACATATCAATCATTTCTGAGCGGAGCTGCAGAATGACGATTGAATATAACTAGCCTTTTTCAAAAATTAGTTCCAATGAAGGTATACTCGGACAGAAGTTTTGCGAATGGCACTTTTGGCAGTCGATCCTTATGTCCGGCGTGCAAAAGAAATGCAGTTATTGGTTTAAAAACTACGATTACATGTACCTCGAGTGCATTTTTAAACGAATCAGCGTATCAATTTTGAACGCGAGATTGCAAGATTGCCAAAAATAAGATTCGTAAAGCTTCTGCCCGAGTACATGTACCTTGCTGATACATCGCTCGGTCTTATAACCGTAAAAGCTTGAGTTTCCTCGAGTTTTATTCCGCCAGCAAATATGTCGTCTTTTAATATATTTGTCGAGCATGCCACTGGTTTTATATTGAGATGCAAAAGACTTTCACAAATTAATGATTTCAGAATATATTTTTTCTTCAAAAAGGAGTAACGGATATTTTAAACTTTTCGAATTATTTTAAACATATAATAATTTCACCAAAATGTTCGTTCGCTTTAATTGCTTCAAAGTTAATTCAATGATGGTAACTTTAAGATCTCTCGCATCGATATTGTCCCAGTGTGTTCTTCACTAAGCTTTCCCGTTGAAGGATTGTTGCGCATCCGCCTTTGCAGAAGCTAGGATGCTGCATATACATGTTACAACTTCTTAGATAAAAAGATGAGCGCTTACCTCTGATAGGAATGTCTGTGCCGCCTTCTGCGCTCCTACATGTAGTAAATATTCATAAACGTATAAAGCTAATCTGAAACGGACAATCGCACGTATTAATGGACATTGAAAACAGTGAAAGAATCGGAAAAAAAAAATGGACCATCGAACATTGCGCTTGTGTCAACTTTACCCTGTCATCAACAACAAAACATTACTACAAAAGGAAATTTTCCCATTACTTTTTAAGAATTAAGCACGGATAGAACTAGAATCACATTTAGTCATTTTTAAATTAATGATAAATACAATTTTTGAAAATACCAGTGCCATATGGCGCGAAATAAATAAATAATAAATAATGGGGAACTATTTTCAAAATGGCGGAATAATTTTTTAAAACTTTTTCCAGCAACTTGTGCAGTTTTAAAAGATATCAACTTTGCGAAAACAACCGTGCGACATCAATCAGAAATTCAACCATGTCCAGACATGTCGGCACGCGTGGTTTTAATTTTCCACGACAATAGAGCAGCTCTATTTTGAAAGTCGATTTTATTGATATTGGTGCCAGGTAACCGCGCAATGGCATTGGTAGCAGACACCTGTGCGCAATGTCGCGAGGTGTTCGGGTGCTCCCCTCGCTTTCATTCGGTGACTGATATCCACACCCGACTGTCTCCGTCAATCAGTATCAAATTGCAAATACCAGCACGCGGCTAAACAACCGCAACAATATTTGTTAAGGCCAGAACACACTTTTTAACGCAACTTGTGATTTGACAAACGCACTGCCCGTCGAGCGTGATTCTCTTCGGTACAATTCTGTTATTCGTAAACTAAGATAAATAAAATATCCAAAATAATATCCCACGCCATATTGGTGACGTCATTTTCGCCCACACAATTATCTCCGATTTCCTGATTTCAAGAGATAAATCCACGTTTAAAACTATATTTTACAAAAATCGTACCCAACCTTCATAACTTCCTCATTCCATTCATACGCAATATGACTATACTTTTATCATAATATTTACATTTTGGTCCCAGAAAAGTAATAGGAACTGACAAAGGGTGTCGTTTCATAACTGAATCTTTTCGAGCTTTTATAAGTTATATGCGATTTTTTCTTGGGGAGAGATAATTTTTGATGTAAAGATATATTGGCTCGATTTAAAATCAATTTAAACTATAAATCTACATCGAAGGATGAATGTGATGAAAAAATCTTATACTTGCGAGTATAGTTCTTACAATGAAAATCTTGCGCAAGTTAGCGTTTGGGTAAAAAAAAAAAGATAATTATTTAATCGGGAAAGTTATGCAAAGCTTTATGCAAATAAACGAAATTTCATCAAACTAAACACAAATAAACGTATACAAGTTTCTGAGCTCCAATTAAATATAACTGTATTGTTTATCTTAAAATTGTCCTAAACATTAGTTTCAGGAACCTATATACAGAGATTAGGTTGGGAGTAAAATTAACGTAGAATTAAGATGGCAACCAAGGACTCAAATGTTTTCTCCTAAGCCGCACCTTGGCCATCAAACATTCTATGCTGTCAGACTGATCAAACGCGAATCAAGTAATTAATCATCAATTTTGAATTTCGTCTACTGCCCGATTTATGGGTCAGAACGTTTAGCGGCATTTGGTATCCAAACACCGTTTTTTTTCTTCTACGCTGTATTTCCATGTTCGAAGTGACCCGCCGCCATTAGTGTTTAGCGACAACAGGCGTGTTTCTATGGCTACCAAGCAGCATTATTACTGGTGCAAGGACGAACTCGTGTAGGGCAATCATGGCCTTTGAACGTAGCCGGAAGAAATAAACAATTTTAGACTTGGCATGAAACTAAACCAGGTATCTGGAGCTAATTTGTTGATAAATTTATACAACATTTTTGGCTTATGGTGGACATTTCGAAAAACAAAGAGGGTTTTATATGAATTTACAACTACAAAATCTGAAATCGAAAAACACGTGAAATTTCGTGCCTTGTCAATTGCGGAGTTCATCCAGCAGGTTAAAATCCTCAAATTTCTAGTAAATGTTCGAAGAAAAAATTCCCCATTATCAACTACGGATGTTAATATTAAATATCTCCGGTCGTTAGTTTATTTAAACAAAGCTAACATTAAAACGATTCAGAAATTAATAGGGACACTCAGATAGCTTCGCGAATGGCACTTCTGGCAGTCGTAAAGCCACGTGTGCAAAATCGACCCACCAATTGGTATTAACACACAGGTTAGCGCTGTTTTTCTACCCAATGAATGAATAGTTTTTGCACACGTGACTGCCAAATGTGCCTTTCGTAAACCTTCCGTTCAACTATCACTAACAGAAAATGTCTCGGTTTAGTTCGGCTCAACATTAACATTTGAAGAAGCATTTGAGCCTGTTTTTAACAGTCTAATTTTTTTTTTTTAAATATATATCAAAAATGGACCAGCAGCCAAAAATGTTACTTTTTTTTGTGTATATCAGAGCAGTCTTAAAAAAAAACGATATTCGGGAACCCTGCAAAAGACAAGAAGGAACACTGGTTGCATTACGCACTATTGACAAGAGACAGTGTCGGCGTATTTCTGGGCACAGTCGCACCAACAGGTGAGACACCACGAGGTACAAACAGTCCCTCTCGTTCTCGCGCTGAAAGTCGAGGGATTTCCCGTTGCGTTTCTCGGTTCGGGACTACTTACTTTTCCCTGGCTTGAGCATCGGAAGGTACAGTTGAGCCTTTCCCCTTCGCGTACATGCTGAAGTTGAACTGTCACGCACCTGTCAAAGTCATCAAGGACGACACCGACCTCGTTACTATGGAAACATCGTATTGACCTGCTCGAGCGAAGGGCGACGATTGGGCGCAGCATCGTCGGGAAACGCGATTGGCTGACGACGCATTTCGAACGGGCTCTTCCCATCTAACGCCTCCCTCCCTCCCCGCGGCCAAAGCGAACCAGGAAAGAGCGCACGAACAAACCACACTTCCAATTCCAAAGGATGCCGCGTGCTACTAGTGAAGCCGAACACAGGGAGGAGGCGGCCATATTGGGGCTCGCGGCGGCAGTTTTTGTCATTGGTATTCCGCGGAAAAAACAAAAATATGGAATCAAGAGTTTGTTGAGAGATTCAACGAACGCGTATTAAAACGTCATTTAAAGAGGACGTCTGCATAACTTGCCCTTAATTGGACCCTATTGTTTCCGATCAATCAGGACCCATTCCCTCCCCGCCACTCGGACATCCGAAACTTCAAAGAACCTTTAGGTCCGGGGTGCGAAACTATTCGAAATCAGGGCCTGAGGTCCCGAGGGAGATACTTTATGGCACAGGGATTGATATGGTACACGTCCGCGAGACTCACTTAAAATAACGCTATTGTTTTTGGACAGTTCAGCTGGAAGTTTACAAACCAGGGTTCCCACATTTTTTTGAGAATAAAATTCCCTGACATTTAAGGTTTTTCCAGGTCATTTTTGCATTTTTCCAT
>JAQGBX010007506.1:0-11364 GCA_034698745.1 Megaphyllum sjaelandicum | reverse complement strand
TGGACGAGATCTTACGCTGCTTCCGATTGGTGCATTTTTGGAACGCCAGTGCTACCCGCCAGCCGTTGCGTGCAGGCTGAGCCGATGTGACCATCCTTCACTTTACTTACGGCGCCATGTTTTGTTTTGACCGTGAAAAACATCTCTAATGTGTGACCAAAAGAATTTCGCAGCTAATAGATAAACTGTGTAAATTCGAAGATGGTTTTGTGATCGGGATTCAACGGAGACAGCTGTCGACCATAAAGGTAAATAACCATAATGAAATAGGTAGTAACGTGCTCACATTTTAGGAGCATTCACGCAGGTGGACTGACTGCTTTTTGTGCTTGAAAATCTCGACAAACCGCATTCATTTGCTTTCACCGCTGCCCATGCTGCTTCTAATTTTGTCACTTTCCCTAAATGATAAGTCACGCTTTCTTCGGGAAATTTACTTGCATCGTAACGACCTTAGCCGTTTACTTTTGTTCTACTTTTCTGCAAATATATTAGATGCACGATTGAAGGGCCGTGACTTAATTGATGATTTAAATCAGTGTTGTGATCAAAACGTTTGGATTCCGCTGGTCTGCTTTTGAAGTTTTCTTTATTTGCGCTGCATTGATCAATTTGTTTCTCAAATAAAGGTGGTTATGTAAATTACCAGTGCGTCGGCATTTTTCCACCAGTTTGTTGTTGTGTATACAAACACAGATACAAATGGAAATGCTTTCTAGGGCGGAGACGTGCCCTCAACGTTTTTTTTTTTTTATATTTTTATTCTAATGTGGTACAGTAGGGGGAATCCCCATCAGAGGTTGGGCTCTTTTATATTTGGCTAGCTTTTCGCATGCACGTTTTGGGGAAACGGTAGGGGGGACACTAGGAAAGTTTTGTAGCCAGTATATGAAAAAAAGAGATGGTTATAGTGTAGCTGTCAATCATCAAGATCCTAAAGGTTTGGGGCTTATTGTCAACTTTTTGTGCGATCGAATTTTAAGTGGACTTTTTGATAGATTACATAAAGTTTTTGAAAAGATTTTAGTGGTGCGAGCCGGCTAAAAATATTCTAACAATGAGCAGCCAGAAGTGTCACCAAAGTGTTAAATTCTCACATAAACCTTCACAAAAGTGAATATTTATTTACGAGCCATGAAACTATATAACTCTGCATATCCTCACTCACTGAATCTTGTTGTAGGTGCTCATAACCTACCAGTAGCCAGGTGGTAATCACTGTCATACAATCCAATTCTACTTGATAAATGCATGTGAGCATGCAACAAGCGGATATTATGAGTACTCATGCAGTTTTGCAAGTTTCCTGCCCTTTGCAAGATCTCATGAAGAAATTTTGCATCCTGGCATGTGTGGGATTTAAGTATTTGCATTTAGACCGTCTATATGTTATGAAAGATGACTGTGGATGTGTTTGAGAACCTATACTTCTGTTCTGTGTGGATATTGGGAACCAGCAATTACTATCATATCAGCTGGAACAATCATATGAGATGCAATTTCTAATCAGTCCTACTTTGATTTTCCTGAATTTAGCATCTTTATATCTATGGATGTGTTGTGGGAGAATTTTTCTACCAATCAATCAGATATGCATTCCGACATGCATTGTTGAATTATTCTTGAAATTACTTGCCTGGCATTCTTCCAAAAGTTCTTGTTTACCTTTTTTACCATAATAGACAAACATTCCCATGGAACTTTTTTATTTAGCTTAAAAAATAAATGGCACATGGAATCAGTGTTTTGTTATTTGCATAGTCAGATTTGTTTGACCCTTCAATGAGACATTTTCATGTTGACTAACAGCATTTTATTGATGCTGTAGATTGCTTGTCCTACAAACTTGTTTTACTGAAATCTGGCTCTGCAGTTGAAAGCTAGATATCTTGTAATAAACATGTTTGATCAGATAATAACTGGTTAAAAAAATATGCATATGGTTCCAGTTATCATAGGAAGTTGATAACTAAGCTTCCTTGAATAATCCACCAAATTACTGAAACTTAAGAATTATTTATTATATATTTTAAAGCTAATTGCAAAAAGGTTAATTCAAGCAGAGACATTGTTAATTTTTAAATGTTTACTGTTGTTTTACCGCGGCCAAAGTTTTTTTTTAAGCTGCAATGGATAATCATTAAAACAGTTATATGGACTTATTATAGCCTTAGTTAGATTCCAGATTGAAAATCTTGATTATTTTAAGATTTATTATCAGCATGCATATAGTTCTACCATATTTTTTGGGCAATTATTTATATTTTTATTGGGTATTTTGAATAACCTCAGCCCTTCTAAGTTTTGTCATTCCATTATTCCATTCATTTTTTTAGCCTGTCAACCTCCAAGTGTTACTCAAGATGCAAACTGAAATAGCTGGACAGGAATAGTGACCTTTTTAATTGCCCCATGAAATATCAGCAGTCATGGAAGAGGTGCAGTATTTTATTTGATATCTTATTATACCAACATGAGCTCATTTTTTTCATAGCAATGCTAATAAAACTGATTTCTTTTATATAAACAGTGCATCCAGGTTACAATTGAACTTGGACACAAAGCCTCCTTGCGTCCAAAGGCAACTCCAGAAGGATATACTCATGATTGGACCTTATTTGTTCGAGGAAAAGATGGCAGCAATATTCAGTCTTTTGTTGAACGTGTGGTGTTTTATCTACATGAAAGTTTCCCTAAACCAAAAAGGGGTAAGCAATTCTCATGCTTGTATCCAAAGGCTGCATAATTCCAATTTAATGGAACATTGTCTAGTAAATGTAAGTGTCATTAAGTTTCTGTTTGTAAATATATTTTTCAGTGGTCAAGGATCCCCCTTATTTAATCTCAGAATCTGGATATGCTGGATTTAACATGAAAATCGAAGTGAATTTTAGAAACAAAGAGGAGCCAAAGAGAGTCGTCTTCGATTATGATCTCTATTTACAATTGGATGGACCACCAATTACGAAAGTTAGAATCGAAAAACTTACCTTCAACAATCCGACAGAAGATTTCAAGATGAAAATATTCCAAGCTGGAGGGGTAAGTAACTCTAAGCGTTTTTAGCAAAATGGCATGTACCAGCATCTTAATCTCACTTTTTCAGAGTAGAAATTTTGAATTTGCTTAAAAATCACTGGATAAATAATTATAGTTTTATGTGCATGGAAACTCATTAAAGTACAAAGAATGGGCAAATTCTTTTCGTATTGTCTGAATTGAAGTGCTGCCTGCCTACTTTTACTTGCTTTAGCCAGGCAAGTGTTTCTTTTGATTGCTTGGGGTCCCATTTTCCAAAATGGAGTTGATGAATTTTGAGGTTTATATTTTGTCCTTCAAGTAAGCTTTAGCTGATCATGCTGCGAGCTTTTTTTTTGGCCCTTGCTCAGTTATTTCTGCTTATATATTCTGTTGTAATGGTTTGCAAATCTTTAGTCTTAAAAGTTCCTGTTGATATCACCTACATTATATTACTCTTACAAATACCACTATATTCATTATTTCTTTGTAATCATGAATCTGCCTTGTCCTTTAGATATCCAAATTACTGGGTGTTGGCTTAACCATAAAGTAGTTTCACACTTTTATTGTGTATTGCAGATAGTTCATGAACTTTTAAATGTGCAAACGTATTATGGTGCCAGGTTGTAAAACATGCACAGCAGGCTGCATTGGTTTATAGTTGCATATTTTGGAGGACCGGTTTATCTTTCTACTAGTGGTTAAATTGCTTTATTGCTGAGCTTGAGTTTGGCCAGGGAATAGTGTTCGTTTTGAAATCAGGGTCCAGTCTTGAGATAGTATCTAGTTGTAAAGTTACCAAAAAAAATCTGAAGTGCTATTTCTTGATAATAGCCACAAAGGATTTGAAAATGGGATGTTTTAATTTTGGAATGTTTCCAAGTACATTTTCAGACCTTTTCGTAAAAAGAATATGGGGCTTAATTTTTGAGATGTTTTTGAGATTTATGCAGCATATTGATGCATAAATAACAAGTATTTTAATTTAAAGCCCTACATTCGTTCGTAGCTCAAAAGTCTTATAAGTCTGAGATAGCTTAGCTATTTAAACTTGCAATTCTTGGAAAGCTAAACTGCATAAATTGTAAACTACTTTGTAATTCTTGATCATATTTAAAGAGTTCAGCTATGGATAAATTTATTTCAGTTAACAGTCAAATGTTGCTCACTGACAATAGTTAATCTTCGACTGGTAACTTTGCTTCATGCTACCATTAAAAGACCGAGCACAGTAATCGTAGGAAATAGCAAGCTTTTAACCATGTAAACATAAGATAACTCCTGATCATATTAATTATGACAAATACAATTTCCTGATGAAGTACTTATATATTTAGTCACTTTTGTATGATCCTAAGTCAAGTAGTACACTAAAATGAGAAGCACTACCCTTTCAGGTCCTAATTATGATACAAAGGGTTGATTGGTATCCATGAAATGTTTGGGGGTTTGGTTTGTAAACCAAAGTTGTGTTGGTTGGTTATGAGTTATATGGAACTCAACTTTGAAAATGTTCCCTTTTATCTAGTCTTTTGTGTACTGTTTATCAACGTGACATGACGCCACTTTTTCATCAAAGTTTGTATTGAGCCATTTTGGGCTATGGTATCTGCCACATACATCGTTGCTCTTTACATCCTTCCTTGTTTTTTTTTTGTTTTTTTTTTAAATATGGAACACTTGCTGATATGATATACAGCATTGCAGTACTTTCCATTCAGTGGCAAAACCTTGAAACTCTCACAACAGGCTCTCACTTTTTATCTCTGCGGTTTAGCCCACTATAGTTAAAACTTCAAAGGTTAAAAAGATATCGTTTCTATATGTGGTAACGAGGTTTCTGATTAGTTACTAAAACTGCCCACGGTATTTTTGTAATGCCTGCACACGTGGGAGCACATTGATATCCACTGTAGCAGAGCTATCGCCACTTAAACATATGGCACAACATGGGTCATTTTATGTTGAAAATATGAATACATTGAGGGATCCAGTTGTGGCAATGCGCAATTCCATTACAAATAATATCAATTTCAAAGCTTTCATCAAGAGTCGTCTGACTTTTACTGGTGTTATTACTAGCTCTCTTAATAAAATCTTTTTCATTTTTTCAAGGATTATTACAGTATAATCTTGCAAATTTCTCCTAGCCCAAATCTAGTCCATGTTTAGAGTACTTCGTCTTAATCATAGTTTTTGTTTCTCGGAAGAGTTCACTTTTTAATGTGGAGCACATGTGTGCAATTCTTATTTGCTTTGAACATGTGATGTTTAAAACTTATCACTTCTTACACCTTGTTGAGTCATCAAGGTTAGGTCGTTCAACTTTCTTAAGTTATATTTTTCAGTTCTAACTATCTTCTTGGTAATCCATGTGGTTGTTGCAAATCTTCAACATGTTAGTTATGATTATGTCATTTCTATCTAAATTTTGGCAATTATACATCTGGAGGCCCGAAGGCCGACAATTTTGCTAGTTCATGTTGGTGAGATTTGCTTTTCTTAATTTATAGCAGGAATACGCCAGCGCAACAATAACACTCATTGGTTCAATTTAAAAGAATTGTCTGTAATGCATTTAACTGAAAAGTTGGTTAAAGTTGTTTGTAAAATGAAAATGTCCCTCTTGGATGTCTGTTAATCCTATAAATCTAGTGGGCTTTTTTTTTTAAAAAATTTGATTTGTCTGGTGATAATTTTCTGCCAAGAATATACAGTACTTTGTTTCATAATGTAGTACTTTGAGTTTAGAAATCCATAAAAATCTTCGCAAAAGTAATAAAATAAAAGCTGAAAAGGGGCAATAAACCTTGAGTTTATTAAGTCATGCAGTGTACAGGGCAAGAATTTCTTCACGTTTGAGATGCGCTTTTATATTTTCAAACGTACTGTATTTACTTTTTCATAACTAAAGCTGTCCTGCACTTTACTTTAGAAATGCACATCCTGTTTTTTAGAAATCCCTGAACTCCGAGTGATTTGCACTAAAATGCAGATCTGCATTTCTCGTTTATTGAGTGACGTCAGGTTTGGGTTTGTGCAAAATTTTCCTAGTCACCATTGCAAGGTTTTGAAGGAAACGCTACGCGGCAACATTTTGCAAAATTTAGTTTCCGAGCTTCCTTTTTTGTTACTCGCATATGGTTGAGCATTTAAGCTTTCTGAACCACCTTGGGTTCAAGATATTTGCACAAATTAAAGGCGTTTCTATCAGCAGAGAATGGATCTGAACATAACCCTGTTAAATATTAAAAAAAAAAAATGTGGTGCTATTACGTTACCCATACACGCTTGGATAAAGTAAAATATTAAGAGGAATATTTTCTCGTGGCATTGAAAATGTAACGCAATATGGTATCTGTATTTACGAAGTTCCTGTAGGCGACCCGCAGAGCATACACTGTGGATGTCATCTATTCCCTTGCCACTTTTTTGTGGTTTTAAAAAAACTTCTGAGCTGCCATTTCATATGTTTCATGAATGTCCTTAATGATAGGAGGGAATGGTTAAGAACTGTATGTCGTGGTCGCTTTTTCCACTCGATGCACATTACCAAAGTGATGTGCGGTAGTTTTGTGTGAATTTCTTCTGAAGGGGTGCAAGACAAATCTCCAAAATAAAAGACACGTTCTCACGGACAACAAGATTTTACTCGAATTTTGAAAACCCATATCCTATTGCTCACCCATCGCTCATCGAAATGCTGACGTGGGCCTGAAGTACTGCACGAACATTCGTTAATTAAGCTAAGCCACTATCGTCTAATTAAGGACGGCCCTGCATTGTAAATTATCCTGACCACAGACAGGATTTTAAGGGGCTGGTGTAGCCTGGGAGCGTTTCTCGAGCCAAATGGGGCCAACCACTTTTAAGGCAAGCATAATGCCTTGGATTAAATTCCTCGACCAACCTACCTACGCTCCATTCAATGACCCCTCCAGATATTGACTCTCATGTACGTGGCAGTGCCATTCGGACGCCTATGTATCGGTGTCGCACCCTCGTGGAGAGGACCCACCAAGGATTTCGTTCAGGCCCTACCGACTGCTTCTTTAGTCCATCATTTTTTTTTTAGGATTTCTCATTCAAAAACTTTTGAAATTTTCTGATGCGAACCAGTTTTTTTTTCCTAGCATTTTTTGCGATGCAACACTACTCTCGTTATCTACCTGTTCGTCCTGTTTACCGCGCTTGAGTTGGCGTGACACTCGTGCTACGCAACTCTTGTTCGAGCTGGGTTTTTTTTATTACATTTTTAATGATTTTTTTTTTCTTCTTCTACGAGTGCCTGCTTTTCGAGGGGTTGGCATGGCGATTCTCTACCTGTTTGGTATCTTTTGTTACATGTAGCCTATTTTATCATATCGAGGTTTTTTTTCTTTTCAACTTTTTTTCCACGTACGAATTTGCGGGGCTTTGCTCCGCGAGGCTTTTTTTTTCCGACGACCAATCGGAAACGGGCGTTTTTCTCGATATCAGCACCGCAATTTGTCGAATTCGCGGATGACGTACGATGCATCAGCAACGGGAAATTGAAACCTCTCCAACCGTCCCGCTCGCAAAACAACGTGGTTAGCCTCCAAGAAGATCACTAGGATCAGCTGGCGAATCAGGTTGTGGTGCCTGCAGCCAGTCGCTCTTAAATGTGAGGAACCAGAGTGGCCAGAGGTGTAGTTTCGGTCGCTGGTTGCTGTCCAGGACTCCAGGTTGGGGTTTAGCAGATATACGAAGGGAAGGAAGGCATGCGCTGCTGCTGTTGTTGCCCATGGCGCGCACTCCCAACACCACCTCCGAATGATGTCTCAGTGGTCCAAGATGATGGTCGTCAAAAATTCGTACGCTTATCCCACCATGTACCGCGGCTACTCGCAGGTTAGTTCACCTAGTCCGTGTCCGGCACGCTAACATATGTTGTTTTGACCACTGGGCTCTTGTTGACGCCTCGACTAGCTGCTCAAACTTTTGCGTTTTGTTCGTGACTTCGCAACGTTCCACATTCTCGCTCCAATCTTTCTCGCACCTTTATCCCATTATCGTAGACGAGAGAAATAGGAATTTAGGCCACGTCAAAAGATCCGTTTTGTGAATTTTTCGATTTTTTTTTGTTGTATCCTCGTTAAAATTTAACGACTCGATTGCTTGCTGCTCGGAAATTCGGAACTTCCCAAACGCCCAGCTGGTGGTTTCTGGTATCATTGTGCCTCGCGTGGTGGAAATGATGTTAGATTATTATTGAGAGAATCGGTGTGGCTCGACTTTAGTCTGGTGTAATTTCCGAAAATCATCGTGTCTGCATGCCAGTTCAATCGGTTGACGATGCAAACTGCACGGTTTTAATTGAAGGAGCAAATTTTGAGAGAATCTGCGGCGTGGATCTTGTTGTTACTTCTGTATCACGCATTTCGGTGGTGCTATGAAGTTGTGCTTTTTGTTGAGGGAAAAAAAATACACGTTTTACACGTTTCATCGTCTTTGTAATTCAAAACTTTGTGCAGTTTATCGGCTCGTTCGAGTTTTTTTTTTTTTTTTTTTTGCCATGTGGCATCTAGCATTTTATTGCCCATATAAAAAGCCTGATAGTCCTAAATGAGATCTTGTAACGTTTTAAGTCGATATTGTTGGTGACTGAATGTTGCGCGAGGCTTAATTATTTTTCGACGTAATGTTGCGTGTGTCGGTTGAACCTTATGGTTCATTAAAAAAATCAGTTACACGAGTAAACTTACTAAGAGCAAGTCATGGAAAGTTTCCGAACGTTCGAGTCTTGAAGGACTGACGTTTAATGTTAAAATGTTTTATTGTAATTGGTGTCGCGCACTGCTTAGAATATCTGCTAGCTTGCAGATGGACACGATTTGCCTTTGTGCGAATGCTGTTTGAATTCCCCTTAGGTAAATAATTGATCGGATCAGTAATTTATTTATGAGTAACATCCATAATAGTTTACTCTTGGCAAACCAACCGAAAGCAGTTTATACAAATTCGTTGAAGAGATCTCCCATGTTTGACGTCACAGGTCGTGGGGAGGTTCGACTTGTGTGGTAATTTGACAATAATTACCAGAAATATGATGCCAAAATATCTCCTGGTTGTCATACAAGAAACGTGTTTACCATTCAATTTTCTGTTGTGATGGTTAGAACTGTGCGGAAAAAGTCCCAAATCCATGCTTTATGGTATTAGTTTGTATCCCTTTCGCGATAAACTTTGTCCAACTTTGCATGTGCTGTATTAGATAAAGCTGAACTTTAGACGTGACAATTCACCGCAATTGTGACCCAACAAATCGATGCTATCAAATGTAGCGGAGAGGTTAAAATAGAATTTTTTATTTTGGACATTGTTCCAGATTTTGTTTTCTTTTGATTGGTCGCATTTAATTGTTACTCAAGGCCAGGAAATTAGTGAGCTGCATGAATCTCCCAGTGTTTCGTAGTACAGTGCATGTATATGATCTAGAGCCAAGCAGTACTATGGTATCTAATTATTTAATTTGATACTTATAAGACAGTACGTCAAAGCCACCTGTTGCATGATTTATGCCAAATATCCTGAAGCCAAGAATTGGCAATATTGTTAATGAAAGAGAGAGAAAACTTTGGCGCATTCGTAAATTCGTATGTCTTTGCTTCGGAATATTAAAAAAAAAATTAGCAGGTGTCTTTCACGTACGAAGAGCTTCTAAAACATTCTAAGTCAATTTTTAAGATTTTGTGCTAATGATAGGAAGTGAATCCCTAAAAGGTGAATGCAACTAAATGCAATAACGTTTTAAGTTTAACGTCTTTAAACCTTATTTTAAGGGTCTTATAAACTCTTTAAATCAAACAAACTTTCCAAGTGACAAGTCTTTTGCTTAAGCCCTTTTTGTTGACGTTGCAATGCTGTTGGAAGGCAAACTAACAGGTTCTAAGTCGGACTATTAAGCCGATTCCAAAGCTCTGTATATACTGTACTCACGATTGTAAAAAATTATAATACAGTACACGATATAATTTTGCGGAAGGATTATAACATCCTGATGGAGCTTCCCCTTGAAGTATTAACTCGTATAGATGGTTGTATTATACCTGTAGGCCTATTGTTAGAAAGTGTCCTTTTTAAACCGAACTCCTGATGGCAAATTAACAAATTCCACGTCTGGCATTTTTTTAATTGAGTTGAAAGATTAAAACGAAAACAACAGGACATACTGAATGTAATTATTATCTAAATATTCTGTATATTTTTCAAATTTATTGAAGTGCTGCAATGTTTAGTTTTCCAACAATTAGGGCGCGTAGTCCTTCGAATGTTTTAGTAGCCCCTCATTCATATCATGTAATTTGATGGCATAATACTGCTTGGATCCAGATCCTGCATTCACGTCAACTCGGAGGGGAGGACACGTACGCCCTGAGTCCCGGCCAGCAGGTACAAATTAAGCCCCTGATCTCGTTTCTATAAAGTTGTTCATAATTCGATCTATTATCCGAAAGTACCAGCAATTTGTCGGAAAATGTGAATGGAAAGACGCGTGGGCCGGGCATTTTTATTGGCTCGATCGCTCCTCAATGGCTACCCTGGTATTTTTCGACTTTGCCAATTGATTTGTCGCTGCAGGCGAGCGACATAGATCACCGATGTATCCGGTACGATTTCTGGTACAATATATATTCCCAGGTGGGGGAGGCTGCATGCGCTGAACGAAAGTTTAATTCGTCGTAAATTGTTGCCCACGAGCCATGGCATCGCAATTCAGGCATGTCTGTGGAAAGGTGTTGCGCCTCTCTCTCCAGGTGTTCGGTACGTTTCTCCTCCAAATCCTGTTTTCGGCTCGAATAACCCGCGGCACCCGGCGAAAAGTCAACAGCCTGTCTACCGCTATGTGCCGGGGTTGCCAGCGCCCCATTAACACCCGTCCTATTCCAGCTTGTTATTAGCGAGATGATGCTGAAGAAATTTTGAAAACGGTGGCCATATAGCTGTTCACCTACGCGTGGCCATCACGGAGTCTCTGGCATTGCCACTTCTCCGCAATTTAAATACGAGTTCGCGACTTCTAACCCCTCGCCAGGACGTGCTCCTGGATAATAATGCATTTTAATTAAATTTCTGGAATTCGTAGGAATTTGGTTTACGAGTTTCGAGTATGCAGTTGAGCATTTCGTGGTACAGGCTGAGCATCCCAAATCTGATAAATCAGAAACTTTTGAGCGCCGTTGAAAAATTCCGCAGCTGACTTATGACGAATTCAAGATGGTCAATCTGGTGTGCACCGGTGTACGCTACAAGGTGAGGCATAAGTCTGTAAAGTCTTGTTGCGCCTGCTGCCTGCAATAGTGCCGATTTAACAGACTTATG
>JAQGBX010007505.1:0-11365 GCA_034698745.1 Megaphyllum sjaelandicum | reverse complement strand
CGTACCGAACAAAGGGCCGCACAAAATGCGGCTGGGCCTAACGTTCCACGTGGGATGAAGGGAGCGCAACTTCAACATCATCAATATTTATGAGTCAAAAGTCATCATCCAATGACATTTGGCTATTTCTGTACTAGTACTAGTACTGTATGATTTCTTTCAGCTTAGAAATACTGGAAATCTGATGTTTTCTTGTTTGCTAATTGAAATGTTCCAATTAACAAATGTTCAATTGGGTTTAAGTCTGGGGATTGGGGAAGGTGGTCAAGTATTTTTGGAACTCTATAAAGCAGCCACTCCATCACAAGCTTGAATTTTTGCTTAGGATTATTGTCTTGTTGGAATGTCCAAACTGGATCCAACCTTAAATGGGCAACAGATGTCAATAAATTTGTTTGTAGAATGTCAAGGTAGTCGTCTTTTTTCATTTTTGACTCCACAAACACCAAATTGCCCACTCCAGCTGATGATATGCACCCCCAGACCATTACTGAGCCTCCACCATGAATTACAGTAGAAATAACATTATGCTGCTGGAACTCTGAGTTTGCTGTTCTCCAAATTTTAGGCGGTGGTTTTGTTCCAAAAAGCTCAATTTTACACACATCTGAAAAAAGCACATTGCTCCAATATAAAAAATTAAAGTCTTGGTACTTCTTAGCAAAAGCCAGTTTTTTCTTTTTATTGACTTTAGATATGTATGGCTTCTTTCTTGGTGATTTTCCATGTAAACCAGCATCATTAACACCCGCCTTATTGTGCTGGCACTAAAGGAGTTCCAGTAGTAATTGGAGAGTTTTTAGCAACTGTTACAGCTGATGACAAAGGATTTCTTTTCACTTCATGAACAACTGCATGTTTGCAATGTGAAAGAGCTTGTAACATTTTGTAACCTTTTTGACACTTTAATGATGACAGCAACTTTTTATTCTCTTCTGCTAATTAAATATTCTAATATTAGCATCAAAAGTTAGATGTAAATTGTAAATCCAACTTGATTTTGAGGGATAAATGTTCTTGGATGATGACTTTTGACTCATAAATATTAATGAGTTTGTCTTATTTTGTTAATAATTAATTTAAATTAAATTACTTTGACCTGAAACGATAAAAAAAGAAAAAAAAAGAAATGATAAAAAGAATTTTTAAGTTTCATAATGTAGTTTTCATTTTATAGCTATGCACATCTGAAAATATGGGTTGGATGATGACTTTTGACACTCACAGTAGTTGCAAAGTAGTGCAAATTGACTTATTTGTGACCCTTTGTTTGAAGGGGATTACGGCATCTTCCTATCTAAAGGGAAACAAACAAGCTCACTGTCTGTTTTGTATCACACACCTGTAGGCCTAGTATTCAGAACTTTTTATAAATGAAAAATTGTCTCATAATCCCTAATTTGTCCTCCATAATGTTTATTTATTTTCGTAACATTAACAGTTTTTTTTAATTACTTATTCTAATTAAAAAGTCTGAATATCTTATACATGTACATGTAGGCCTACTTACAAAGTAATTTTCATACAAAGCACGTCTTATTGAACGAACATATGTGTGAAATTAATGAAATTATTACTGGCGATAATTGCGACTGTGATAGTATATAACAAATTGTTATGGGTTTTTTAATTGTGCATTGTTTTCATTTTAAATTAAAAACATTTGAAGATTTAATTTAAATGGATCAGTGAAAATGAATAATGAAATACCAATTAAGTCTAATTTCTTGGACTAATCTCAAATTCTACAGGAACCGTATCAATGTTTATTTTCATGGCATTTCCCATTTTTCCTAAATAACTTTGCATCCATCCCTTGGAGTTGGCCAGTCTTCTGAGAAATGGAAATGTTTTGAAATTTTTTCTGACAGTAAACAAAGATGCGGGTCTTGAATAGACGCAAATTGGGGATCATGCATAGTTTCTGTACATTATGCATAATAAAGGCATTTGTAATAGGCCTATCAATAGAGGTGGTGTGCAGTTAATTTTTTCGTTAAGGTGTGCAGTTTAACTTCAGATTTGAAATAGGCAACTATAGGTTTGTCTTGCCTATTATTTGATTGTCACCAAATGCACACAATAAAGTATTTTCCAGGCTTGCACTAACACAAAGAACATGATAAATGCCTATGACTGTGATTATTACTCGGCGCACCTGCAGGAATAGAGGTTGTGTGCAGTTAATTTTTTCGTTAAGGTGTGCAGTTTAACTTCAAATTTGAAATAGGCAACTATAGGTTTATCTTGCCTATTATTTGATTGTCACCAAATGCACACAATAGAAGTATTTTCCAGGCTTGCACTAACACAAAGAACATGATAAATGTCTATGACTGTGATTGCCTATGAGTGTTTTTCTCAAAAACCAAATGTCTGATTTGAAATCGGAAAAATGTGTTTTGTAGACAAGTTATTTCTCTTTATAATTCGCCTAGTGTGAAAAGGGTTTCTGCTGAATAACTCTGGAGAATAAGTGTTTTGAAGACATTATTCAAATCATTTTTTAAACAAATCATTTTTAGAACTTTGTGTTCACTCCTCGTGCAAGTACAACAACTTGCATACGGTTTGGCATCGATGAAATAAGGTTATTGACGGTCTCTTGGGGATGGTGTTCCACACCTCTTCGACTGCAGTCATCAACTCTGGCATGCTTACGGGTGGAGGAAATCTGGCTCGCGACCTGTCTATTGAGCACATCCCACATGTGCTCAATTGGTTTTACCTCGAGGCTGCATGATGGCCATGCCATAACCGGAATAGCAACCTCTGCAAGGTACTCCTGTACAATTGCTGCAGTGTGTGGCCTTGCATTATCATGCATAAAAAGAAAGTTGTCTCCAACAAATCCGGCATATGGCACAACATGGTTTGCCAGAATCTCATCAATATACCGAACAGCGGTCAAAACCCTTCCATTATACCCTTGGGCTGCCCTATTGATGAAAACAAGTTCACTTCTTGCTTCCAGTGAAATGGCTCCCCAGACCATGCACGAACCACCACCATAGCTGACAGATTCTGAAATGCAGCACTGAACAAAACACTCTCCAGGTCGTCGATACACCCGTGCCCGTCTATCATTGGTGTAGAGACATATTCTGCTCTCATCAGAGAACAGAACAGACCCCCATTGCTGCAGAGTCCAGTTCAGATGCTGTTGTGCAAACTGAAGGCGTGCTTGACGATGAGCTGCGGACAGTCTTGGACCTGTTACAGGGCGATGAGGCCTCAGATTTCTTTCCTGAAGTCTTCGCCTCACTGTTCACTGACTTACAGTTCTTCCTTCGACGCCGTGGAGCTGCTGTTGCGCTTGAACAGCGTTCAGTTGTCGGTCTCGCAAGGATGTCAATGCAATAAAGCGATCCTCTCGCTCAGTTGTGGACCAAGGTCTACCTGAACCTGGTCGCCTGTTGAAGGAACCAGTCTCCTCATAACGTTGGCACACCCTTCGAACTGCTGACTGGCTGATATTTAATTGGCGAGCCACTACTCTCTGGCTATGTCCAACTTCACGTAAAGCCACAATCTGTGCGGCTACCTCTGGTGTAGTGGTCATTTTATCAATAAACCATTAATTAACAATATGCCTGGTTATGTGTTCATTAGGCTCTAATAATCAAATGGCATTCAGAAACCAAATTTAGCCACAGGGGTACAAGAATGCATATGTCATAAATTATGCACATTTGGGTTGCTTTAGGTTTGACATTTTTCGACTGAAATATGCATACGGAATTGTAAGCAAATTAGGCGCATTTCAAAGAGCATTAAATTGTCTACAAATCATATTTTTCCGATTTCAAATCGGAAAATTGGTTTTAAAAAAAAACAATGTTTTTCACGATTTCTGCAAGTAAGTCGCTTTTTTTGCACTAGAGTGTAGATGCCTGTGGCACAGGGCAATCATATCGCCTTTATGTTGCAGATCATACCACCGGCCGGTGTTTTCTCATAGACACTGGTGCCGACGTATCGGAATTGCCACCCTCTAGTGAGGAACGCAAGCGCACTGGCAATTTTAGTGTGTGCGGCTAACGATTCATTAATCTCTACTTACGGTAAACGTGAAATTGTATTGAACGTCTGACTTCGCCGCAAGCTGTGGTGGAAGTTCATCCTTGCCGACGGTGACAAGCTGATCATTGGAGCTGATTTCTTAGCACACTTCGGATTTCTTGTCGACCTCAACGCGCGCACCTTCATTGACCGCACTACCTTATTAGTGTCACGCGGTTTTATTGCCAAGGTAGCCTCGCTTGGCCTTCGGGTTGTGCGTGCCGACACATGGGTGGATTCCCTCCTCTGTGAATTTCCATACCTGGTTTGCCCGCAAGCTACCACTGACATAAAACACTTAGTGGTTCATCATATTGAGACGAAAGGGCCACCACTATTTGCAAAACGACGTCGCCTACCTCCGCACCATCTACGACTGGCCAAGGCAGAGTTTGCGGAGATAATAAAACAAGGAATATGCCGCCCTTCCGAGAGTGCCTGGGCGAGCCCACTCCACATGGTTCCAAAGAAGGATGGTAGTTGGCGCCCATGTGGCGATTATCGCCGCCTCAACGCGTCAACAGTTCCAGATCGCTGTCCTTTACCACACATACAGGACTGTGCTCAGCGACTAGCGGGCTGCAAAATTTTCAGCACCGTCGATTTGGTCCAGGCTTTCAACCAGATTCCAGTTGCGGCGGAAGATGTCTGCAAGTCACAATTCCATTCGGCCTCTTCGAGTTCCCACGGATGCCTTTCAGACTCTGCAATGTGGCACAATCCTTCCAGCGGTTTATCGACAGCATCCTGCGGGACTTTTGACTTCTGCTACAAATATCTGGACGATATTCTAGTGGCATCCAAGTCCCTTGCAGAACACCAAAGACATCTGCAGTTGCTTTTATAATGCCTAAATTCATACGGGGTCATCATCAATCCAGCTAAGTGCGTCTTTGGTGAACCATCAGTTACCCTCTTGGGCTACACTGTCAATGCAGATGGACTCACATTTCTTGCAAGTAAAGTTGCCGCCATTAACGAGTTTCTTGAGTCAACCACAGTCAAACAACTCAGACAATTCCTGGGCATGTTAAATTTTACGGACATTCCCTGTCCCACGTGGCACATTTCCAAGCAAACCTCAACACTTTTCTACAAGGCAGTAAGAAAAACTACACTCGTCCCATTCCATGGAACACCGCTGCTAGGGAAGCTTTCAAGAATTGCAAGCAGAAACTCTGTGCCGCAGCCACACTCCCCCATCCTATTGCAGATGCACAGCTTGCAATCACGGTCGATGCCTCGGACTTTGCCATGGGCGCTGCCCTTAACCAACTTGTTAATGGGATCTGGCAGCCACTGGCTTTCTTTTCTAAGAAATTCAGCGAAATGCAGCAACGGTACAGCACATACGACCGTGAACTGCAAGCGGCTTTCTCATCTGTGAAACACTTCCGCCACATGCTTGAGGCGCGAACCTTTGTGCTTTTTACAAATCACAACCTGCTCACATTTGCCTTATGCAAAACTAAACTCTTCATCTCCGAGACAGGCCCACCTGCTGGAGTTTCCTTCCCAATTTACCACCGACATCCGCCACCTTGCCAGCTCTGACAACGCCGTCGCTGATGCCCTGTCGAGGGTCACCTCACTTTGTGACCCCGACCATTGATTACCATGTGATGTCAGTCACACAGAACTCTGATGCGGAGCTCCACGGCTGGCTGACACGAACAGACACCGGGTTACGCCTTCAGCAGGTGACCATCCAGGACCCAGTCACGTGTAACCTCATGTGCGACATAGCTGCCTTGCACCCACGGCCCTGGGTCCCCTGGCTGTTCCGTCAACAAGTGTTCTACACTCTTCGCAACATGTCCCACCCTGGATGACGGGCTTTCTGTGGCCATCTCTGCGAAAGGAGAGCACATTAGAGCACTTTTGAGATGGCGGTGGAACCGCTCAACAATACCATTTGCCTGCGGGCAATAGGCCGTTGTCCTGATCCGATCAAAGCCAAGGCAGCGGCCAAGACGAGCAAAGAGGTCGGACTCAAACTCCTTGCCTTGGTTGGTAGTTACGCAAGCGGAAACCCCAAAACGCGTGATCCATCCTGCGAAAAATGCCGTAGCAGCGATAGAAGCTAGTTTGTCAATGATGGGGAAAGCCATCACATATGGAAAGCCGGCACTAGGGGGAAGTGGTCCTACCAGGTCGATATGCACATGTTCAAAACGTGCATTCCACTGTAGGATGATGTCCACCGGGCTATGAGTATGATGGTTCACTTTATAGCGCTGGCACGGAACACATGCACAATAAAGTAAACAGTCATACTGACGTGTATTGACCGCTACACACATTAACTGAAAGCTTTCCCCATCATTGACAAACTAGCTTCTACCGCTGCTGCGGCATTTTTCGCAGGATGGATCGCGCATTTTGGTGTGACCGCTCGCATAACTGCCAACCAAGGCAAGGAGTTTGAGTCCGACCTCTTTGCTCATCTTGGCCGCTGCCTTGGCTTTGATCGGATCCGGACAACGGCCTATCACCCGCAGGCAAACAGTATTGTCGAGCGGTTCCACCGTCATCTCAAAAGTGCTCTAATGTGCCACAAGACAATTTCTTGGTCAATCGCACTCCCCAGTGTTGCTGGGTATTTGCGCTGCGATTTGTAAGGACACCGGTACCTCCCCGGCCAAACTGGTCTATGGGGGCCAGAGCACTTACCAGGCGAGTTCTTCAGCCTGCCCGCCACCCACACTTCTCCCCACGACTTGCTGATCCATCTGCACCGGGTGATGTCCAACCATTGCCCATCCCCAATTCCTCGCCATAACAAGCCCACAGTGTTCGTGTCCCATGATCTCCTTAAGTGTACTCATGTTTTCCTTCGCCGCGACCGCCTCCATCGCACGTTAGAACAACCATACGAAGGGCCCTTCTTGGTTGTTTCCAGGACCACAAAGTTGTTCACTGCGTCGTGGCAACAAAGACGTGTGCGTCAACATCGACCGGGTGGTCCCGGCTCACGTCTGGCTTGCAGAGGTGGATCATGCACAGCAGCCTAGCCTTGCCACACCATCGCTGCCAGCACCATCACTCACACCGGCACCACAGCTTGTCATCGGGACATCTCCTGTTGATACTGGCTGCGCAACGATGCCGCATTCTGGGCCTACACCTCTGCGTGGCATCCTTCGTCATCCTTCCAGCACTTCCACTACTAGTTCATCAACCGGACTTCGCATCAGTTTTGCTGTGGACACGCCAATCACCATTCATTCCGGTCGCCGGATTCGCCTCCCCAGTCGCTATCGATAGACACTGGATGGGGAGTACTGTTGCGACCCTACATGCACACGTGCTGGTACATGGGCACGGGCCACTTTACTTACGGGAATGGCCACCCATTAGCGCCACCATCTATTGATTACAGCGTCCATTGGCTCCGCCCTAATGACGCATGCGCAATACGAAAAACGTGTTGTACGCTGCTTTTAAAGTGAGTTGAAGATTTCGAGAACAGCTGTACATGTAGTCTACGAATTTCAGCTTGTTTTGCGTAACTTTTTTTCGTAGAAATAAACTATCCAGTAGGTAAGCAAATTATAAAGTTCTTGATATTTTTTAATAAGGAGGACATGGCGTTTACTTATGGCTACATTAGCCACAAAAAAATGTGTGGTACTCCCTGTTAAGAATGCATGCATGTGCATTTAAAAATGATTAACGTGCATTATGGGAAATAAGGAAATTAAGCTCCCAGAGTGCACATGCTGATGTTCCGCAGTTTAGAACGGTTTGTTCTATTTCTGGGTTCTTTTGAGTTAAGCAGAAATAAATGCAGCAGTTCGTTTGTGTTCCTGAAAATCCAAGTCTAATATTTATTTATTATCTTCTTCAAAAACATCTACAATTTCAAAACGTACAAAAACCTAACAGGTTATGGGTCCTGCTCACGTTTTCACTGTTTTACTGATTTTTTGGATCTGCCAAGAAAGTCAAAGTGAAAAGATATAGATCATATATGGACTTGGGTGAGTTCTTCTCACTTTAAAAAAGAACATTCGAAATGGCATTCCAAAATAGAAGAACAATTCCACCTTTGGCTGGGAAGACCAATTAGACAGCATGGAAAGTGAGGATCTCCGCAGTGCTGAAACTAACATTAGGGGCATTTGATGTCATCGAAGGGAGGCTTTCCAAGCCATTAATGCCTGCCAATTCTTGTGAGTCAACCAGGCTGAATTAAAGAAATTCAACGATGCGAGTCATTCAGTATTTCGAGATCTTGTTGAGAACATTTGGGATGAACTTTTGGAACGGTTGGCTTCAATAAGCTGTCCTAAAGAATTGTGGGACAAGCTGCACAAATTATTCGGCGGAGTGAAAGAAGACCGTGCATTTGATGAGTTTGAAGTTTTTCCAGTTTACGGCAAATTCCGGTGAAGATATGGCGGCGACGCTGAGTCGGCTCAAGTCGCACTGGAACAAAATAAACCAAGAATTGAAGCTGCAAGATCAGTCTACGTTTCTGCTTGGTTATTGCTTGTTTTCAACACTTTTCAAGCATTGCCAATGGACTATGATGTCTTCAAAACGCAGTGGCGATTATCAAAGAATCAATCCGTTGATGATCTGACGACATAGTTGTGCGCGCACGAAAGGCAGCTTATGGATCAGTCTGGCCTTAGTATTAACGTGGCAGACACATCTCAGTGGGTCATAAACCGCAGCATTAGGAAAAGGAACTGTTGATTTCTTAATCAACATTGATGGCAAACTTGAAGAAAGGGTACTAACTGATGTTTGGCTTGTTCCAGCTGTTAATAAGAATTTGTTTAGCATTTTGACTGCTCAGGAAAAGGTCCAATTCAATTCAACTCAGTACCCTACAGTCAGCAATTAAATGGCATATGGTAGGGGGGTCAAGCTTATTTTTAGGAGAAAGCTCCTACATAATTTGCGACTTAGCATGTGTTAAACTAGCGGCATTGTTAAACTGAACTCGAGTTAAATCTAAACTATCGTCAGGAAGATTATTCCAACGACTAATCGCATTTAAAAAGAAAGACCAATAGTAAGCATCCGTATTAGCACGTAGCTCAGTCAAAGGTTTAGAATGATTATGCCTACTTCTACAGTAAGTGTTAGGCATAAAGATATGGGAGACAAGATGTGAATTAGAAGGTAAATTGAAACAGCCTATAGATAATTTTTCTCGTCTTACCCTCAATGATTTCTAATTTAAAGAGTGAAGCATCTCTGTCACACTTGCCGAATGTTGGTAGTTTGCCTTAACGAACCTGGCTGCCCTCCGTTAGACCATTTCCAATATGGTCCAACATGGTATGGTCCAAGACAGTGTGTTCATGTCTAAAGCTAGTCGCTTTGAGTTGCGCAACTCCAAGAGGAAGCTGCTTATTGAACTTAGGCACTCGCGAGCAAGGTGGTGGATTTTTCCAGATGAAGATTCAAGTAAAGAGAACCATACCTCTTCGGGAGGTAAATTCGGCCCCAGGAAGTGGTCAATTACAGATATTGCATGAAAGGTATGGTCATCAGAGCAAGGCACATATCCAACAGCTCGCAAAGCGTGAATTGGGCATTATTCTGCCTCTTGACAGCGAGTTGTGTGAGGGTTGTGTCTATGGAAAAATAAAGCGGCGATCGTTTGGATAACAAGACAAGTACCGGGCAAAGGCACCTGGACAGATGATTCACAGTGATGTTTGTGGTCCGTTTATATCATCAACGAAGAACAAAAGGTACCATGTGCAGTTCAAAGATGATTTTTCACGAATTCGGTTCGTATACCTCATTGAGAAATCTGAAGTTGCAGAGAAGCTTAAAGAGTTTCTCAAGTTGTGTGAATCACATGACATTCGAGAGCAAAAGCTGCAGCAGAATGGGGTTGCTGAAAGAGAGAATCCGACAATCGAACCCTTGTTGATGCCGTTCGAGCCATGATGCATGCTCACGGAGAGCTACCATATAAACTGTGGACTGAAATCATTTTGACTGCTGCGTATATTCTCAACAGAACTGAGAAGTCGTCCGTTGATGGCAAGTTGCCTTATGAACTGTGGTATGGTCGCAAGCCTGTGATAAGTCATATGTGCATTATTGGCACAACTGCTTATGTAAAGGAGCCAGACGTAAACCGGATCCGGGGATCCTGATTGGCTACAATAGCGATGATGGCTATCGAATCTACGATGCCACAAATAACAGAATTTGGAATTCTTGCAATGTTATTTTTCAGGAAGAAGTTGCCAGGCATGTGGTTGAAAATCCGAGAATAAAAGGTCGACTCCAGAAGTCAAACGAGCAAGGTGTCAAGCAACTAAACGACCAGGTCACTGATTATGAGTATGCTGTGAACAAGTTCATGGAGGATGAACAAGAGCAGCTACAGTTAGAAGACGGTGATGGGAAGCAAGACATCATTGTAGAAGCTGATTCAAACTCTGAAGATAAGAGTACACTCAGCAGAGGAAGCTAAGGAGACACAAAGCAGTGAAGTGCGTGTGCTTCCCAAACGCAACAGAGCTGTACCAGCTCATTTGAAAGACTTTGTCCTTACAGCTGTTACAGATACCGGTAAATTTGAGGATTCATCGTCGTGCGAAGCATGTTCGTATGAGAGAATTCTACGTCCAAGAGAAAGCCACTCTCCACGCCAAGATTCCGGACATTGTGTGCTGAACTTGGAATGGACTTAAAATGAATTCACCCTGTTCGATGAGTGAAGCAGTTTTGGTGTTTGCTCCTCTATAGGCTAAATAGCAGAGCTGAATTTATTTATTTAGAGGAAGTGTTAAGAATGCATGCAGGTGCATTTAAAAATGATTAACGTGCATTCTGGAAAATAAAGAAATTAAGCTCCCAGAGTGCACATGCTGATGTTCCGCAGTTTAGAACGGTTGGTTCTATTTCTGGGTTCTTTTGAGTTGAGCAGAAATAAATGCAGCAGTTCGTTTGTTCCTGAAAATCCAAGTCTAATATTTATTTATTATCTTCTTTAAAAACATCTACATTTTCAAAACGTACAAAAACTGAACACTCCTGAAAATTTTTAAACAACAGCCAAACGTGTGTCGCTAGGCTGTTGTTTTAAAAATACCAGGAGAACCACGCATTTTTTTTGGTTACGTTGTGCCATAAGTCAACGCCATGTTCTCCTTAACAAAAATTGTGAAGATCTTTCTTCCGAACCGAACCGAAAATAAAAACCGAAATGAGAAATGGAAAATCAAAAAATTTTCTCCCGTTTTTTGGAAGCGGCCATTTTGAGAAATTTTTCGGTTTTTTCGCATTTCCATTTCCATTTTCTCCTTCCCGTCGAGTCTCGGTA
>JAQGBX010007504.1:0-11366 GCA_034698745.1 Megaphyllum sjaelandicum | reverse complement strand
ACCAGGTAGAAGTAACTTGAACAGCCTTCTGACTTATTGCCTGAAAGAAAAACATTTGAAAATTGCAGTTGGTTATATAGTGTTTACAGCACAAAAAAAACTTACCGAATATTGTCAATTTTATTAACAAACCATTTCACTAAAAATTATTTGAATGCTAAAAAATGACAGGGTTCCCCCAGATCTGGAAAAGTCAGGGTCCAGGGAAATTCAACGTAGTCATTGCGATCCAAAATTAATACATGTACATCTACAAGGTTAGCTCGGAGCCCATTTCCCGAGTATAAATTTGCAAAACTTGTCTACATTTTTCATATACAAATTTGCAAAATTGTCCACGTTTTCCGTGTACAAATTAGCAAAATTGTCCACGTTTTCCGTGTACAAATTAGCAAAATTGCATACGTTTTCCGAGTACAAATTTTCCACATTTTCTTAGGTCAAAATTGCAAAATTTTCCACTTTTTCCGAACACAAATTTTTTCCAATTTTCCAAATACAGAAGTTTACCATTTTAAAAATTTTTAATGCAATTTTAAAAATTATCGTTAGTAAATTTAAAAAAAAAATATTTTCCAGTGTCAGTTCTGAAAAATGTGCATTTTTCACGTTGTCGTTGTTCAGGGAATTTTTTTAAAAATCTGGAAAAGTAGGTTAAAGTCAGGAATGTTGAAAAAAATTATTTTGTGGGAACCCTGAATGATAAAAAAAGACATCTTGACCTCATTCGTCAATTGATGAAGAGCGTGAAATTGGCACTGTCTTTGAAAAAAAATTCCCTAACTTATTTGTCTCATTTATTATGCCTGGTTCTCTACCATTACATTTGTATACCAACGAAACAATAAGTTGTGTATCACATGTTTCTTGAAAATGTTACGATTGTCGTCAAACCATAACGTACATGTATACAGATTTCAAACCAACGAAACATTCACTTGACACAGAATGTAGGACATATCATGTATGTGTTGACATAATATGTCGACGACTGTACTTATTGCATAAAGCTATAAATAGTCATAAATATAAGTAGACTATAGCACCAATTGTTTTCTGGCCCAAAACTGGATGGCTGCTGATACCTGCCACTAAACAATGTTTTGCAAGAAATTGCAACGAAATGTTGTAAAATGTTGATCACTTTTTAGAGTATTGTTTTTGTAGTGTAAATTCCCAGTAACCACCTGTCTATTGTGTACAGTGACCAGTCTGTGTTTTAATTTTTGATATTTTTACATTGCTAAAGTGACCAGATAACAGATGAGTCACGTTACATCTTGCTTTAACCCTTGGAGATGATGATTCTGCACTTTTTTGGTTTTGTGTTTTTTAAATTTAATTCAGGCATTCTTTGTACAGTGATCACCTGTGTACAGTGACCAACATTGCATTTCTTTTGGTGGTCACTGCTAACAGGTTTTACTGTATGTGTAACGAAACGGGAAGTGGTAATGGGAAATGTTTTTCTTAGTTTCCGGAGTAAATTTCCATGTCATTTAAGGAATACAAATTGGATTTTTAAAACCGATGGATTATTAATCAATGTATATATATATGAATGTTGGTCTTACCGTGAAATATTCCGAAAAACTCTATTAGTTTCACCACGTTTTCATGCTGGAGCATTTTGAGCATTTTAACCTCTTGCCAACCAGTATCTTCATCCTAAAGATAAATTACGAAATTGATAAAATTAGATAAAAGCAAATGGCGAAAAAATGACCAGTAACTTTGACTCTGAACTACCAAACTTACCTCATCGTCTTCGTGGTCCATCGGAATTCTCTTAATGGCGACTTGTTGTCCGGTCCGCCTGTGACAGCCCTTGAACACTTGACTGAAAAATGGAGTAAATTCAACGAATTAATGTAAATGCGGAGGAAACTTGAAAACTAATAAACAACTATTAATAACTAATAAAAAAATATTATTATTATTATTACTACTTACCCGAATGTGCCTTTGCCAATTTTGGCTTGCATTACGTACGTTCCAACATGTTCTTTTTTGGAAAGTTCAAGACCCAACTTGCTGAATTTTGGCAACACCATTTTGCTCTTGGAACTTTACTTCTTGCAAACTTCTCACACGCTGAATTAACTGGACACAGTCTGACGGGACAGTGGACACTAACAACGTTTGGTCATCGACAACTTCGACGTCATTAATTTTCTTGATCACCATTGGTCAGGGATCACCTCGGGACTGTAAACCGGATGTTGCTGATGTCGAAATTTTCCCCTTTAAAAATGTCATGCCCCTAGGTACGGGGTATTGGGGTAACCATGCACTTAACCCCTTTTTAGAAATCCAGTGGAATTTTTGCTTTTGTCTTTACTGGTTTCAACTGGGGCCGAAATTAGTCTTGCAAAGGTGACCGGTCACTGTAAGCTCTACGTGGAATGTTTCGCACATTTGATCACTGAAAGCTAGGCCACGCCATGGCTAAGCAAATTTTCCAAGAAATATTGCAGCCTACCTGTATTTTAAAAATGGCTACAAAATTTTAAAATTCACGTAAGTGTGAAATGTGAAAAAGTTTTATAAAAATGCAATTTATCAGCACCCGTAAAATGACCCCCGTAAAATAAGTACAAAACCTTTAATAAAAGATAAGGGGTGACTTGGACATCTCTTCCAAATCGACAAAAATTATGAAAACCGTGATATGGGAAATGTAGGTAATGACATTTTGAACTATAGATATAATTATATTTACAAATTTCACACACGTAAAATGAGGAAATGTAAATTTTACCATGATGTGTTATTTCTGTTGCATTAAACAATTGTAGAGTGCTAGGAATACCTAGAGTTACAATAAAAATTAACGACCAATAACATGTCTAGGAACCTATTTGACGAACAGGGTGCAGACTTGGAAAACCTGGAAAAGTCAGGGAACATGAAAATGACCTGGAAAAGTCAGGGAAGAAAAGTTTATTTTGAAAAAGTCAGGGGAATTCAGAGTAGACATGGCGAACCAAATTTAATACTTCTACAAGGTTAGCTCAGGGCCCATTTTCCACATTTTCGGAGAGATTTGCAAAATTTTTCACGTTTTCCGCGTATTAATTTCCAAAAATTTTTGGAACACCTGCAAAGAAATTCCCAAAACTCTGAAAATAAATGGATTGTTGGATTTAGTGTAATCATGGTGAATGTAAAGGATTTGCCAAAATACTTTTGTTTTTAAAGTATGAATACTCTTTTATTTTTGCATTCATGGAAGTTTTGTTTTTGGAAATTGTCATATGAATAAGATGAAAACAGAAATAACATGTTAAAAGTAATTTATAAATAAAAACAAAAAAAATCTAGTATATTTATTTTATTGAAGAAACGAATTGTTTACAATTCACAAAATAACGGTGCATTTTATATACGAGCGTTTTGAGAAATTGCGTAAAGTTTTAATATATAAAAAAAGCGAATTTGCGAAAATGTTTTAAAATTTTCAGTTCAATTATGTGTCCTGTATAGACAAAAGTTCTATAATTTTATAACATTATTTCTGCATTGTATTCAACCGTCAATTTAAAAAAAGGGACTTCTAAAGTATTTTTTTTTGGTTTGCATCAGATTTCAAATAAAATTAATTTTCTTAAACGTTTTGGCTAAATATTAAAAAGGCAATATATTTAAAAATTTCTTGAAATTTGCTTTTCGTAAAATCTGTAACATATATAATCCGCGCGTAATTTTGAAAGCAAATTTCGTATTTTTATCTGTTTTCTAAAATAATACAAAAAAACGATATTTAATTTTGTCATTTTTTAGTATAAGTATATCTTTAAAATCAGGAAACTAAAATCTTAATAAATGCTCAAGAAACGGACTGAGATAATGCCAAAATTGTGTCATTGTTGTTTTTGTGGCAATTCCATTCTTGGTGCAAAATGTTAATGTTTCCAGATTAAATTCGAATTGCAGTATAGTGCAGGTTATTGGCTTATTTTTAAAGACTTGGTTGTACAATTCCACAACTTTTTTTCAATTTTTTATCCAGAGCCAATCCTGCAGCCATCGTAATTCACAATTACAGTGGAACTTGTTTCATGAAAAAAATTAATAATATAAAAATAAGACAATTAATAACAAATTATTGTAAAACAACTTTTGTTTAATTAAGATAAACATTGCCACCTAGATGCTGCTACTCGGATGTTACTTCGATGGTTTTTTCGCTACTGTGTTAACTGCAGGCTTCAACTGAAGCCGAAATTAGTCCTGCAAAGGTGACAGGTCACTGACCCTACGTGGAATGTTTTGCACATTTGTTCATTGAAATCTAGGCCACGCATTTTTGCAGCACACCTGTATTTTAAAATTGGCTGCAAAATTCTAAATAAGTGTGAAATGTAAAAAATTCAGATAAAAATGCAATTTATCAGCACGCGTATAATGACTTACAAGTACAAAGCCTTTGATAAAAGATGAGGGGGGGGGGTTACTTAGACTTCTCTCCAAATTATAATAAACGCAATTTAAAATATAAATTATAGTTTCAATAGAGATATACGAATGGCACTTCGTTAAGACGAATCTAAAGGGACGACAAAATTTGTTCGTTTTTAGCAGAAAACTTTCATTAGTTTTTTTGCAGATATGAAATAAACCAAGTATTTCAAACGAGTTGATAAAATGTCAAAAAAGAGCAAATTTCAGATAACTTCGATCTAGACTTCGTTTTTTCGCAATTTAAACACGAATTTTTAAACTGCGAATGATTCTAGACCTTTCAAAACAATAACGATATTAAAGTTGTTGTCGTTTTTTTAATTACCATTTCCTTAAAAGAAAAGAGAGAGAAATAGTACTAAGGGGACTCTGCCCCTTCTGACTTATGTGATTTTTAGGTATATTTCTTGCCTTGAAATGAAACTTGTTCAGAAGATACAAATTAGTTGGTCAGTATCATGGATTAGAGATCAATGTTTGGGTTATTGTTATTGTTAATGCCCCAGTGCCAGCCCCCCATTCGGACGTCCAATACACTGTACTTTAAAAAAATTGTATACGGAAAATTTCGAAAGTCTTGCAAATTTGTACTCTAATAACGTAAATTTTGAATCGTGAAAAGGTTGAGAATTGCGCAAATTTCTTCTCGGAAACTGTTGAAAATTTTTACAAATCTGTACTCGAAAACGGTTGAAAATGTTGCGGATTTATCTTCGGGAAAACTTGGACATTTTCTGCAAATTTGTCCCCCGACGGGAAAACTTGGAAAATGTTGTAAATTTGTCCTCGGGGAAAACGTGGAAAAATTTGTAAAAATGTCGTCGGAAAAGGTTGAAAATTTTGCTAGTTTATGCTTGAGAAAAGGACCCTGATCTTTAAAGTTCGTGAACTTTTCCAGGTTTTCTAGAACTGGGTTTTCCCTGTTTACTGACTTTTGTGTAAAAATTTATAACACACTTTTGCCCTCAGAAAACGTGGAAAATTTGTCAAATTTGTACTGTACTATCCGATGAATTTCCCTGACTTTTCCAGACATTTTCAAGTACCCTGACTTTTCTAGGTTTTCCAGATCTGAAGGCATACCACTGGAAAGTTTCTGGGAATTTACCCGCGTACCGAATTTAAAGACGTCTGAAATGATGATTTATCACCATTTTAAAAACCTGGAAAAGTCAGGGAAGTTGATTATGAAATTTCTGGGGGAACCCTGTGCTCGTAAAAAAACAAAATGCTGATACAGTCAAACCTGGAAAAGTGACCACCTGTTTGTGTTGACCACTTTAGCGTAAATTTCCTTCATAAAAATTCTCCGTATAGTGACCAGTGACCACCCGTCTATTGTGTACAGTGCCAATGTACCTTTAAAAAGTGACCAGATAACGGATGAGTCCCGTTACATCTTGCCCGCATCTTACCATGAATCCATGGACATGATGATTCTGTACTTTTTTGGTTTTGTGGTTTTTTACTACATGTATTGCAGTCTACATGTATAATTTTTCAATTTAATTCAGGCATTCTTTGTATATAGTGACCACCAGTGTACAGTGACCAACGTAGCATATTTTTTTTGGTGGTCACTCTTAACAGGTTTTACTGTAATTATCAATAACATGCTCGAGTTGATCCACGTTGATCATATGTTCTCCAAGATCGCTCTTGTTCGACACCCTGCATCTTGCAATATGTTCAGCATCTTTCTGCCTTTTAAGGAATCCCATTTTCTCGGAAAATCCCAATGGTGTGATTGTTTTTCAATATAGGATTCATCCAAATATGGGTCCTCCGAGCCCAACCATGCGTATACTCGATGCAAGTACTTGTATAGTAGGCCAACATTACGTCGCTCGGTGCCAAGAATCCTTGTCAGACACGAGCTCAAACAGCGCTAGAACACTTAAAGATTTTGAAAGATTATCCAGAGTCTAAAACGTGACAGTAATTTGTTAGCTTCTCTTCCGAACAAAGATTCGCGCTGCATACATACTATGAGTGAGGATGAATCACCGAATTATGAAAGAAGATGAACCACATTTAGACTCAAATGCGCGCAAATGTAGCACTAAATGGGGAAGGTATATATACGAGATTGCGACGTTAAAGGTCATAGGTTACACTCTGCGTCGCTAATTGCGCGCGATAGCACGTGTACATGTATGCTATATATACGACGAAACCTCGTTAAGACGAACTACGAATTTCTCATATAGCACGACCTAGTAGGCTAGTATACTCGAAAAATGTTTCAGTAAAATCTGGAAAGGTGACCACCTGTTTATGTTGACCAATTTTTAGTGTATTGTTTTTTCTAGTGTACATTTCAATCATAAAAATTCTCTGTACAGTGACCACCCGTCTATTGCCACGTCTATGAGTCACGTTAATTTTTTTTTGCTTTAACCCTTGGACATGATGATTCTGTACTTTTTTGGCTTTGTGGTTCTTTACTATACGTGTAACAGGTTTTACTGAAGTCGGAAGTCTGATATTTCTAAGACAATATTGAAAAATGTTCCACGTTTTTCGAGTACAAAATTTTACAAAAATTCCACGTTTCCCGAGGACAAAATTACGTTTTCTGAGTACGTTTTTTTAGACATTTTTATACGCGTTAATTTAAAAATTGTCATTATCATTGGTCAGGGAATTTTTTTAAAAACCTGGAAAAGTCAGGGAAGTTGAAAATGAAATTCTGGGGGGGGAGGACTCTGTGTAACATGTAAAAAACATTTTGTTTACGCAATTGCCATCAATGTTTTCAAAAAAATTGCCATCTGGCGAATTCCTAGGCGAGAGTATGGCAGCATGGCCACATGTAGCCTTTATAGGATGTTATCGAAATCTCGCGTATACAATGTTTATATATTTCCTGTATTTACAACCCACGCGGAATTCAAATCCATACAAATGCTTGTAGTCTTTGAAATTAATTTCTGTAATGAAATTTTTCAGTTCCTCGATAATTGGCAATTAAGCAAGATCGATGCGTGTTAAAGTTGTTGATGGAGCATCCCCAAAGAATCAGAAGCAACAATACGTGGCCAGATAGGGTTTTGGAAATCCGTAGAAACTAATACGATTAAGTTTACCGTATATCCAGCGTTCCACGGTAAGAACATTTCCGAGCATTTTTCCTTTTTCCTTTCAAACTGTCGAGTTTCCAACACAAAAAAAGTCTCTCAGAATTCTGCAGAATTCAGCCTATACTGATTATGTGCAGAAAAGTATGTTTCAGAATTATGGTGACTTTTTCTGCAGAATGTGTTATGTTGCATGCATTTCCGCAGTATCTATTATGTTGCATTTCTGCAGCATCTATTATGTTGCATTTCTGCAAGATGAAATATGCTACATTCCTACATTCACAAAATAATACTTTATGTAAAACTTTTAAGACATGTTGTTCAATGTGCTAAACATAAGAATTTTTTGGATTTTTTAATCGAGCATTTTTTGGACATAATTGGACAAATAATCAGACATAATCTGATAAATTATCAGGCATATTTGGAAGATTACTCTGAGATTTTGAGACATTCAAAACATGTCGAGTTACTTTAAACATCTTCACTTACGTGGCTTCATGGCGAAACCACGATTTATTAGACAGCATCTTGCACCCTGAGTGAGTCCGTGAGATTGTTCTTCCCAAGAGATAACTTAAACCATTAATTCAATTTACGGGCAATAACTTAAAATGTTAATGAAGTGATAATTGCCCGCAACGCACTTGCGTGTTTTTTTAATGAGCGCGTCGCAACCTTGGCAATTAAGGTCCATGCGGAAGCGGAAGTGCTGACATCTTATTTCAATCGACACACTTATGGTGGGTAAAGGGGCAGCTAGGCCCCCACCAAAATGGACTATTGGACCAACTGCGGTAAGGGACCGTTCAAAAAGGACGTCCTCAAAACTGGACTCCTCCTACCTCCTGTCCGGTCAATCAGGACAGTCCGTCCACGCATTCGGACTTCCCCTGTCCGCATTGTGTCCGGTCAATCAGAAATCCCCCATTCGGACGTCCAAAACTTTTTAAAACATCTTATCTATAAGGGGAAAACGTCAATTTTGTACTCTGAAAAGAATTTCACCGATTTTTCCTCAGAATCCGTCGGAAATTTTGCGAATTTCTCCTCGGAAACTGTTGAACATTTTACCGAATCTGTATACTCGAAAACAGTTGAAAATGTTGAAGATTTGTCAGGGTCCCCCTGAAATTTTTCTTTCAACTTCCCTGATTTTTCTAGGTAAAAAAAATTTTCCCTGACCAATGACAACGTGAAAAATTGACATTTTTCACAATTGACACTGGAAAATATATTTTTTTTTAAAAAAAAATTTACTAACGACAATTTTGAAAATTAACATAGAAATTTTTTAAAATGGAAAAATGTTGTAGTCAGAAAATGTTAAACATTTGTGCTCGGAAAAAGTGGGCAACTTTGGACACGGAAAACATGGACAATTTTGCAACGTTTTACTCGGAAAATGTGGAAAATTGCGTAAATTTATTCTCGGAAAATGTGGAAAATTTTGCAAATCTGTACTCCGAAAATGTGGAAATTTTTTTGCAAATTTCTAGTCGGAAAATGGGCCATATTAATTTTGGATCGCCTTGACTGCGTTGAATTTCCCCGACTTTTTCAAAATGAACCATTCTTCGCTGACTTTTCCAGGTCATTTTCAAATTCCCTGACTTTTCAAGTTTTCCAGATTTTAATGGTCAGGGGGAACCCTGCATTTTATTGTGGAAACTGATTTTGTTTGTCATTTTTTTTATCGAGTGGACGTCCGAGTCGGTCATACCCCCCTCCCTCCCCCGGTCCACATCGTGTCCGTGACTCAACCTAACCCCCCAATTCCCTACACGAGGACGTCCTTTTCGAATAGCCCTATATAACAAACGCGCGTTTTGAAGGAAAATTTGAACCAACCTTCTTATCACGTCTTTGCTTGGCTTTGTACCGAACAAAATTAATCCATAGCACTGACATGGCGCTACCAAGATGTCAGTTAGCAGTTCACGAATATCGATGGCACCAAGAAACGTAGGCAAATCACGATATATTAGCCTTGTTTGGAATAACTGGAATGCATTTTTTTATTCGTGGTTTGTTGTTGCTGTTACTTAACGTTAATCCCTTATACGGTAATTCAGACCAATTCCCCGGTCAGCTGCACTAATGTCCGGGCGTAGTTCCGCGAGTGGTCAAGCGTGAATAAGCGGAACATATTATCCATCTTCGAGTGCAACATTGATTTTCAGTAAGAATAAGAAGATTTTGTTGGCTCATGTCAACTTCAGGAGTGAGTTTGTTAGCTGAATGAACGCCACACGGTAGCAATCACACACACTGCCAGGCTTCACTGGCATCCTAATGCCAAGTTTGGAACCAACAACCATACGAAGCACACGTTCGAGGTCCTCCCCCATGCAGCTAGCAGGTTTTTTTTTCCAAAACTTATTTTAAACCCGACTTTGTTTTTCGCCTATTTCAACTATATACCTACCGCTTGAGGGCACCACCTTGGAAATATGTAATAAACGTGTTTGTATATACTCGTAACTCATAAATTGTTTACGTAAATCTGCGATGCGTCGTTCCCCATCCCAGTTTCGTAAAACTTCCATGGCTTTACGAGTACATTACTGTACATTTTGAACGTATAAGCAACGTTTCTATTATTATATTATTTAAGAACTAATTGAACTCGAGGTCTTGTTGTTGGAAATACCATGCTTCTAACCTTGCGGAAAGGAGGAAATTTGATGTACGTGTGAATTGTATCAGTATTAATCATACACGGGCCGGTTAATCACCCAGAAATCTCATTTTCAACTTCCCCTGACTTTTCCCAGGTCTTAAACGAATTTCCCTGATCAATGACAATGTCCAAAATTGACGTATTTTGAAAAATCGACACTGGAAAATATTTCGCAAAATTTACTTATGACAATTTTGAAAATTAACATAGAAAAATTTACTAAAGCTGGCCATACACGGGGAAAGTTATATCTGGAAACTTAGCAATTTTAGGCGGGTCTGAAAAGTCAAGTGCATACTTCTGAGCATTTTACTAACCATGGCTTTTAAAAAACAAAAATTTCAAACTGAAAGTAATTAAGACTTTATTTATGTTTTTAGAATTGACAAAATTAAAACATTTCATTTTTCGCAATTCACATTCTAAAAAACAACTTTTTGAACGTGCCATATTTCCACATATAACTTTCCTCGTGTATGACGGCCTTAATGACAACTTTGAAAATTAACATAAAATTTGCTTTAAATTTTTTTTTGTTGATAATTTGACAATTTTGTATTGGGAAAATGTTGAATATTTGTCCTCGGAAAACGTTGAAATTTGTGAAAATTTGTCTTCGAAAAACGCGGACATTTAAAAACGTGGAAATGTTGCAAATTTCTACTCGAAAATGGGCCCAGAGTCATTCTTCCCTGACTTCTCCCTGACTTTTCCAGGTTTTCCAGATTTGGGGTTCGTACCAAGTTACGCGTCTAGAATGCTTTTCCAAAATTTTTACATACGGAAATAGAGTACAGTAAGTAGTTGAAAGGCAAAAAAAGAAATTATTATCCATTTTGATATAAAAGCATCGTGCACATTATAGATCATATATCGGTACATGATCATAAAATCATTTTTACGATCATTCGGTTTCCACGCGGTTATACTTTATTTCGTGCTTCGACTTTCTGGGTCAGTTGCGCAAAAAATGTTCGCGAGATGGTATAATTCCTATCCATATATGTTGCTATTTTTTGCGAACCTATATCTTGCTAGCTGACTAATTCTTTCCGTCTGCAGCCCAGAACAGAGGGGGGGTTGGGGGGGCCATATGGCCCGGGCCTACGAAGGCAAGGGGGCCTCCAAGGCGTCGG
>JAQGBX010007503.1:0-11369 GCA_034698745.1 Megaphyllum sjaelandicum | reverse complement strand
CCATAATAAAGGATCAAAGTCAAATGGATATCCATAATCAAGGATCAAAGTCAAATGGATATCCATAATCATCCATAAGATTTTTATGGATATCCATACATCCATGTATGGATTTTTCATCTGGGGATGTGTATTACAATCTACATGTATAAGTGCGGTGCACATGTTCATTATTTTAATTCAGGCATTCTTTGTACAGTGACCACCTGGATACTGTGACCAACTTTTTTAGATTTTTGGAACAACTTATCGTCACTTATTTTTTATTTTTTTTTCATAAAAATTGGGCTGTTTAAATTTTCTATTCGTGCTCATAAAATTAAAGAATTTTTTTTGGAAATGTGCAATTTATTTTTTATATTTTTTGTCAATTTCTAATTTTTTGTTTTGTTTTAAAAGTTGCATTTAAAAAAAAAGTAAAAAGAAAAAATAAAAAACTTGGCGAATTTAGTATCAAAAACTTTTAACTTAAAAAATATTGTTCACAGTTCCAGTGTAAAAAATGTAAAATTCAAAAAAACACCTTTTCTAAATTGTCAATTTTTTCGTAAACAGGGTTCACCCAAACCTGGAAAAGTCAGGAAACTTGAAACTGACCTGAAAAAGTCAGGGAACAAAAGTTTATTTTAAAAAAGTCTGGAAAACTCAACGCAGTCATGGCGATCCAAAATTAATACTTCTACAAGTTTAGCTCACTGCTCATTTTCCAAGTAAAAATTTGCGAAAATTTTACATTTTCAGAGCATAGATTTTCAAAGTTTTCCATGTTTTCAGAGTACAAATTTGCCAAATTTTCCTCACTTTTTTTAACAACAACATTAACATTTTATAAATTTTTTATGTATTTTTTTGAAATTTAAAAAAAAAAGTTCATTTTCAAAATTGTCGTTAATAAATTTTTAAAAATATTTTGCAGTGTCAATTTTGGAAAATTTTCAAGTCGTCATTGGTCAGGGAAATGTTTTTTAAACCTTGAAAAGTCAGGAAAGTTGTAACTGAAATTTTTGAGGGAACCCTGGTGAATGAATTTGGTGAATGAACTATCTCGAAATTTTTAATCTGTTCCGAAGATATTTGCAATAATATGCTTGATAAATTTTACGTTCTCCGGACGTAATTTTTACGATTTTTTTCACGATTTCCAAATGCAAATTTGCATGACACTTTGAAAAGAAAACACTGGCTTTGGATTTTATACGGGCTATGAGAATCCCATTGTTAAAAAGTTGCAACAATTAAGGTCAATGTTATTGTGGATACCACACAGGAATGTGAATATCCGTAGGAGCCACTAATTTCCATACTACATGCATGAATTGGAACGAATACCCAGGTGTTGGTAATGGTACACTCTGGGTGACTTGCAGTGATGCCCCATCTTCTTCTGTTCATACTTCTGTTCGGTTGGGTGAATTTGCATTCTGTTTTTTTTCTTCAGTTGCTGTTCATTTTTAGTGCTCTACGCTTTTCTAATTGACACCAGTGGTGTGCGATGCATATTTCGGATTTTTAAAGCATGATGACCGTGAAGCCGTGTTCAAGGTCATAAAACTGTCTTGGCACGGAAGATCCTCCTTTGGTGTAGTGACACTACATTTTGTTTCAAGAGTCTACTTATGACTGATCCAAAGCTATTCCATCTGTTGCGTCTATAAATGAACACCCTGTATATTGGCGAAACTTTGAACATTTTCCTAAGCCAAATTTGTCAAAATTTTCCCATTTTTTCATGCTGTCCAAGGTGTTGTTTACAGAATTGCTAATTTTTCGAAAAAAATAATTTCGTAATGGCCCATTAACAAAATAAGATCTTGTTTAGAAAGCAAAAGAGTTGTATTAAATTGATTTCGAGTAAAAATTAATTCAATATCGAGAGATTGGAAATAGATTAAAAATATCTTGTTCTGCTGTATATCAAATCTAGAAAAACAAAGAAGAGACAGAAACAGTCGTTTGAGGTCTTATTTTGAATGTATTTTGGAAAATCTACTTGTGAATTTATCCGAGAACTAAAATTTCTATCTGTCCTCATAAGAAATCAAATTTCTTTTGTCCTAAGACTAAAAATCCAAAGTTCTCCCTGATCTAGAAAACCAGGAGTAGTGAAAATGTCCAGAAAAGTCAGAAGTATTTAACTATGTATACATGGAATACAGTACTCAAAATTCTTAACATGTATTTTTCAAATTTGCGATCTTTTCCAACGACAAATTTGCAAAGCTTTCATCATTTTCCGAATTCAAATGAGTAGAATTTACAGAAGAAATTTCATGCAAATGTTGTAAAATTTTCCAATGTTAATTTTGATTTCTTTAGTTAATTTTAAATACAGTAAAACCTGTTAAGAGTAACCACCAAAAAATGATATATTGGTCACTGTACACAGGTTGTCACTATACAAAGAATGCCTAAATTTAGTTATAATAATGAACATGTACACCACACTTATACATGTAGACTTTAATATATACACGTAGTAAAAAAACACAAACCTAAAAAAATTACAATCATCATGTCCAAGGGTTAAAGCAAGATGTAACGTGACTCATCAGTTATCTGGTCACTTTTAAGCTACATTTGCGAAGTAACAATTGCTAAAAAAAGACACACACTGGTCACTGTACACAATAGACAGGTGGTCACTCGTAACTATACAAAGAATTTTATGAAGGAAATGTACACTAGTATAAAAAATTACACTAAAAAGTGGTCAACATAAACAGGTGGTCACCATTCAAATCTGTTCACTTTTCCAGGTTTTACTGTATTATTTAACGGGCAAGTATGCAAAATTGTAAACAACATCGGTGTATATAAATTCATATACGTTGGTAAGGAAAATTTACCTTTAGCTGAATATCTGGAAGCCCGATAATTGATGACGCTATAATCATACTTCGGAAACTGTTTGACATCGAAGAACAACATTTTAGTCTATTAAACACATTGCTAAAATATGAATTAAACATATATTTAACATTAAAATATCAGAAATAATAAACATTGTTTATGATTCCCAGATTTCATCTTTACCTGCAAACACCGGGAAAATTCAGGAAACTTGAAAATGTTTGGAAAAGGCAGGGAAGACTGACTTATTTTAAATAAAAAAGTCAGAGAAATTCAACGTGTTATTGCTGTCATAATCCAAAAATAGTGTTTCGAAGTAGTTAACTTAAGGCCCATTTGTAAAATGCCCAACAGTTTTTGTTTAAAGTTTTTGGTTACCTATTCCGAGAACAAACTTTGCAAATTTATACTTCTTTCAAACACAAATTTTTAAATAGTTTTAGGTATAGTTTTATAAAAAATTTCAGTTTCGAAAGAAAATTTTTCAACAGTGACAAAATTCTTAACCATTTCAGATTCAAAATTTTGAAAATTTACAGTCTTTTCCTAGTGTAAATTTGCAAAATGTCTACCGCTTGCAGAATAAAGATATATAACATTTTCAAAACCTTTTCATGCTATTAAATTTTGGCAATTTATCGATGTTCAACATCTATGGTCAAATCGTTTATAACATCTAGGGCATTGCAGCTTTAACATTGTCATTGGTGAGGAAAATTTATTTTAAAACCTGGAAAAGTCAATAAAGTGTAATATTGATTTTCTGGGGAACCCTGGGTAGAACTTTTAAAGAGAACATTAATTTATTAAATTTACTCAGACTATCTACCGTGTTTTCCGGATAATTTTTTTAAACACTGAACCAATAGTGAATGGAATATAATGAAACGTTTTCAAATGCACTATAACCATATTACAAAAAGTGACATTTGTTTATTGCAAGAAATCGAACGCCAATTAAATTAATTATAAATTGTACTTTTAATGTAAGCTGTCGGAACATCGATCAACACTTTCTAACACGTGGAAAAAATGGTACGTTTCATCAATGTCCAGCACAGCAACTTCGGAATCACAGTTGAAGCACTCCACGGGATGATAATGCTGGTGTATTTGCCTTCCGGTGGAGCTCATCTTCTTCTTCAGGTGCTTAAAATGAAGCACTCTGTCCCGGTCTGCAATGCATGATATAACATGCTTGGCGCTGTATTGTCCTCCAAATGTGTTGTGCCTTTCGTAATCCTGGCTCAGGATTGTCAAACATGCCCGACAGTTCAAGGTGGGAACGCTGTTCTTGAACGTTTCTGGCTGGTCGCTTTGGTCCAGGTAATCAAGATGGACTTCGTTGCCTCTCAGAATTTCCTTATTTGGTGTCGTCAAATGCTCCAATTTGATACTTTTTCTCGTAGGTGCGCTGTCATCTTCATCTTCCTCTTTGTAATTCTCTGGATTTGTTGTTGTAGTCACAGCACCAGAGGTCTCAGCAGCCGTTGCCAAACTTGAGCTCGGAAGAGCCGTCAGCGAGTCCAGTGAGGGGACATGTGGAGTTCGCAGCAGCTCCTGATCCATTACATCCAGCTCAATGTTTGCTGGCTTAACTGTAGCTGTAGCGGTGATCCCCCAACTCAGAAAATCGTCTTGGTAGATCCTATGCTGCCCGGGTGATGTGGCAGATCCGGGAGTTGCAGCACGTACGGGTGACGCATAGGGGATCGAACGAACGCACTTGCAACGTTTTTTGGGTCGCCACGTGGTCGCTACAGATATAAGCCTTAGATAATCCTCGTGCTAGAAATAAAAAAATGATGCATTTCAAATAATCTGTAAATGTTATATGGCACGAACAAAAATATTTGTTCGATGCATTGTGTCAGGGTCAGGGGACGTGTGGCGTACGGCCTTGGTCGGCACGCCCCTGGTGGGCTCTGACCCCCTATAAATATGCAACGTCAGCAAGACGTTGGCGCTCTTAGCTCCGTTTTGCCTAGCGTGTGCGGTCGTGCTCGCGCTCGCTCATTGGTTGTGTGCGTCGCGGTTAGCCCTGTTTTCTACCTCTTTGTTTTGGGGCCGACCTTGTGGTTTAGGCCGGCCTGGAATTCGGCGCGTTTCGTTCGGCATTTGTAAGCTTTTCGGGCTATGCTCTTTTTGTTCTTTATGAATAAACCGTTAAATGCTCATTCTACTCGTCTGTGCTCTCTCCCCCGCCGACGGTTGAGTCGGCGGTTATTACAGATGGAAGGTTATTCTTCTAGTCTACGTGGATGACTTCCTGCTCATAGGCCATACATTGGAGGACTTGGATCGTGCTTACCGGCTTTTCAATTGCCAGTACGACAACAAGCTCCTCAGGCTTGTGTGTAAGTTTTTGGGAATCGAGATAGAATCGAGGAAAGGTGGGACCATTGCTCTGCATTAACAGCCTTACCTTAAAATTTCGGATATCTTTCCAGGAATCCCGCTTGGTCTACAAGCCGATGAAGTTTAAGACGGACGTCAACGTCTTCTACCAGCCAGATTGGCAGCTTTTAGGACCTGATTACAATTACAGGAGCCTGGTTGGCTGCCTGCTCTACTTAGCGAGGCATAGGCATCCCGACATTAGCTATGCTATCTGCTCTCTGGCTCGTTTTTGTGAAGCACTTAGGCATCTCCTAAACTACATGTGTTCTACTGCTGAACTGAACTTAAGTTTGGCAGCTCAGAGCATGGCATGGTTCTATGCCCATTCTGATGCTTTCTGGGCCATGAATGTGAAGACAAAGCGGTCCATCACCAGGTACATCATGTTCATCGGGAAAGCACTGATTCTTTGGCGTTCCTCACGCCAGACCCTGGTTACCGTGTCGGCCATTGAGGCCGAACTTACTGCAGCGGTGGACCTTGTCAAGAAGCTTCTCTGGGTCAAGCGAATCCTGGAGGAGGCGCTTCTCTATAACCAAATTGAGTTCATGACAACCCTCATGTACATGGACAACAAGAACCGCAAACGGGGGAACTGTTGGCTTTTTCGGCCTGTCGGCTTTCGTCATGACACATCACCAACATGACGTCATCGGCTCTACCTGTCAGGACCCCATACATCCTGATCTGACAGACCCGTTCTCGATGATCATCTGTTTGGCAACGCGATACGAGCAGCTGTTTTTTAATCGCGGCTTCGCCATTTTGTGTTTACCGACGAGGCCTATCTCTTCCTTTGACATGTTTATTTGCCTTTTCTTTCATTGTGACGACCTTTTCTCTCCACTATAACAACTGGATGACAGCCGATGGAAATTTTTTGGACACCGACAAAACGCCTGGACAATACAGCCTTACGAGTGGCAAAATGGGCTTGACCCCCCTACCATATGGCATTTAGTTGCTGACTGTAGGGTACTGAGTTGATTTGATTTTTTTGATTGAAGTGCAGTTTGGAAGCCACTCCGCCTAATGTTTTTTTACCAAAAACTTTCTCCCCACTTGCCCTTCTTTTTTGAGTAGGCATCTTCAGCCTCCAAATTTTATGGCTTGATTTCCAAAAATAGCGTGCGCATTATTAGATGGGGTCATCCTTTAGTCCAGTCCCCTTTATCGTTTTGTTGTGGCTATGCATCATACTGCGACCTTCGCCATTACCATTGGATCACCTTCGAGGACATTAACAGCTTACGTACATTACTACAAAGTTGACGGAAGAGGTCGTCCCGGCACCAGCGGCATATCAGGACATGCATTAATTTAACGCCCGGAAATGTGTAGGCCAGGCCGGCCTACACCTTGCTGCCTATCCTGCCTTACCCTTCCCCGGCTTTTTTAAGGGCCATCAAATTTGAGAGATTCTGAAAGAGCAGTTCTAACCAACACTGTGAATGTGTGTGGGTTGCTAGCACCGCACACTACTAACACCAACAAGACATTTGAAGAAACACCTTCAAGATTGTAGTTAAATGCGATTTTAACCCTTTTATGGGATATCCTCATGACCAAACACTTCTTATTGAGCTTGAGCTGCCATGTATCACACCAGTGGGATAAGATGTTAAAGTCCCTTTGCAAGACAGATGGATCCTCTTTACTTAACTCATCACATAGTGAAGAATTATCAGCAAAAAAATTAGATTTACAAAGAATATTTGGGAGATCATTGATAAATAACAGGAACAGTGGAGTACCCTGTAGGTACCCTAAATTATACATTAACTCAAGTAGATTCTTTCCCATCTATAACAACCTTTTGTCTATGATTTGAAAAAAAGGACTTAATCCACAATATTGCGTTCATTAAGGCTAAATGTTTTCAATTTGTGCAGTAATTTTTGGTGAAGAACAGTATAAAATGTTTTGGCAAAGTCAATGAATACAACATCAACCTCTTTTTCTACATCCACTTTATCCAAAAATTTCATGTGCAAATAAAGCCAACTGGGTTTCGCAAGATCGACTCTTTATAAAACCATGCTGTGTATCGGTGATCAGTGCATGGCACTGATCACAACATCTCCAACATCTTACAAATTACAGAAATCAGAGATGTGAGGCGATAATTGGCTGGATCCAACTCGGAACCAGATTTAAAAATGTTACAGATGCATGCATCTTTCCATTCCTGTGGAACTGTTCCAGAATCTAATAAATGTTGAAACAGGTCAGTTAGGAATAGTTTATTTCGAAGGATAATTCTTTTAGAACTCTTTGTGAGAGTTTGTCCAGTCTAGATGATTTATTTTCATTAAGGGATAAAAGAAGATTAAGCACTCAACGTCTACTAACCACTATTCTTGGCATTAGTTTGTCCGTTAGCGTACGAAGTTCAGCTGGAAAACTTCCATCCTTGATAGTAAATACGCTTTAAAATTGGGAATTAAGCATGCTGGCGGTAGCTGTTTTACTAATACCAGCTTGTTTGTTAATGTTATTCAAGCTTTTTTCCTTGTAGAGTTAATATCTTTTTTATGTGCTACAAATACTCCTCCATACCCATCAGTTCTATCTCTGTGGTAAATAGTTAAGCTGTTGGGAAAGAATTTTGCTGTAGTGTGTTTGCCCTATACGGATGTGTGTTCATCTGCATCATCAGCCACATGTCTGTAGTTCTCCACATCAGTTACCTCTTTCTCTTTTTTTGTATATTAACATGATTCAATTCAATTCAATTCCTTAACCTGCAGTCAGTACATAGTACCATGTGGCAGGGCGGATCATTATGCAATTTGATTGACCCCAAATTCACAATTTTATTAATTTTCCCGTATTTGGGATTTTAACGAGAAGGGTGGGATGGGATTAGGATAGGAATACGGTCATGGCCGATTTAATATAGGAATATCTCAGAATTAGCCTAGAGGAATTGTGGGAAACCATGAAAAGCCACAATTGAGGATAGCCGACCTGGGAATCGAACCCGGGTCTACCCAGGGTGGCAAACAAGTCCTAAAAGTCCTAAAAAAGTCCTAAAAAAATAAAAAGTCCTAAAAGTCCTAAATATTCAGATAAAGTCCTAAATACCCTCCAAAAATCGAACAATTGTTGCAAATTATTATGCATGTCCTTTGACAACACTGCCTTTACCTTGGTGCAAGTGCAGTATAACAATATTAGCTGACTCTAGCTCATCCATCGTATTGAACCAATGGATGTAGATGTCCTTAAAAGAGACTACCAGGCAATGTTTAACAAGGGGAGCATGGTATATGACTGCATGAAATTTGTTTTAAGAGACCACACCATATAGCCTTGATACAAGGAGCTTTTTGACCAATTTAGTGTGAAGATATCGGATAATATATGCAGGGTTCTCCCAGACCTGGAAAAGTCAGGGAACTTTAGTCGTATTTATTTTATTAATCGTCTCTGACCACTTGAAGCTTAAGATGTTGATGGAACTTTAAAATGTCTGGAGAATTCAAGGAAAAATGGCTTATTTTGAAAAAGTCTGAGAAATTCAATGCAGCCATGGCGATCCCAAATTAATACTTCCACATGGTTAGCTCAGGGCCCATTTTTTAAGTACAATTGGCCAAATTTTCTACCTTTTTCTTGTAAAAATTTGCAAAATTCTTTATAGGTTTTCCGATTACAAATTTGCAAATTTTTTCACGTTTTTTGTGTGCAGATTTGCAAAATTCCCTAGGTTTGCCATGTACAAATTTTCCAAATTCTCTGAGTTTTCCAAGTAAAAATTTGAAAATTTTTCCACATTTTCCATGTACTAACTTGCAAAATTCTCATGGTTTTTCGTGTACAAATTTGCACAATTTTCCAGGTTTTTCGAGTACAAATTTGCAAAATTTTCCACCTTTTCTGAGTCCAAATTTGCAAAAGTTTCCACCTTTTCTGAGTCCGAATTTGCAAAAGTTTCCACCTTTTCTGAGTCCAAATTTGCAAAAGTTTCCACCTTTTCTGAGTCTAAATTTGCAAAAGTTTAAACCTTTTCTGAGTCCAAATTCGCAAAATTTTTCACCTTTTCTGAGTCCAATTTTGCAAAATTTTCTACGTTTTCCGTGTACAAAGCTGCAAACTTTTTCACTTTTTCCAAAGACAAATTTGAAAATTTTCCATGTTTTCCGAGCTCAAATTTTCAATATTTTTAAACGATTTTTAACGATTTTTAAACGAAGTGTCAATTTTTCACACTGACATTTTTTTGAAATGTGGTAAAGTCAGGGAAATTGATAACGAAATTTCTAGGGGAAAAAAAGATCTTAAAAGCCTTAACATTTAATTCAAAAAAGTCCTAAAAAGTCCTAAAATGTATTCTAAAAAAGTCCTAAAAAGTCCTAAATATTGAATATTGGAAATCGTTTGCCACCCTGTTATACGCTATGCAGCCTATGTATAATTGTACAATGTACTGTATGTGGTCTAAAAACAACAATTCGCGTCCCGAAAAAGTGTAGACAATTCAAGGCCCTATAAATCCAGGTGGAATTTTCATATGGGGAATGGGTGAAATAATGACACATTTCGGGCATAAAAAATTATAAACGATATTTTAAAAAAACGTGCCCTTTTTTGGGGCTTATTTTTAACTTGATTTTACGTGTTTTTTTTTTTTTTTTTAATGAGCTTTAAACTGCTATGTTGAATGTACAGTAACTCGTTAAATATTTTAGTCATTAATTAAAACTAGGAAAGTTTCTAAAACAACTTGTATTGCATGAAAAAGTTTGAAAATTCTGCATATTTGTACTATAGGTAAACATTTTGCATATTTGTCCGTTGCAATGGTTAAACATTTTTCTAATTTGTATACCCAGAAAAGATATTCTTTCTTCAATTGTATACTAAGTCATGTTGAGCATTTTATGCACACATTTGTCCATGAAATTTGTCATCGAAAAAATTTGTTCCATATTTGGACGTCAAGAATTGTCCGTGTAAATGTTCTTATCAGAAGTCAGAAAAGCAAGATTTAAACAATATGAAATTAAACAATTCAATAATAGCAACCCTTTCCACAGTTCATATGATATTGCTAGTGCAAATGTCTAGCAATTTGAGCAATTTCGAAATTTGCTCAAGTGTCAAGGGTCCCTAGTTTTACTCCATGACATGGAGCAATGCTCCCTTGATGATGGCTTGATCTGCACCCTTCCCCCCTCTCCTGGGCAGGCACTAGGTGGTAATTTAGATTCCATTGCCATTCGCAGCTGCTGTCCAAGATTTTAATATCGTGACCATGTCCATGTGGACTAGTAACCTGGTCCCCTGACCCTGGAGCACCAAAGTAAATTAAATGCTATATCCGCAGGTTGGCCACGACTAAACGGATAATAATAATAATTTTATCACATTCAGCCAATGAATATGGAATTGATAAAATGCAGAATATATACTTCAAAGACATTGAGCAGGAAAACTTACGACTCACTGTGTAACTCTAGGTTAACCCACCGTTGTATTGCACAAACATAAGTTAGGGAAAATAGATTAAGGGTTAACCCAGACAATATAGACAGAGTTAACCTCAGGTTATCAGGTAAAGCAACATGGCGGACACTGCATGCTACACCACCTAGGCACACAATTTGGGTTCCATAACCCTAGGAATATTTCATCGAAAGTTAATTGATGAAAAAAAAACATCTAACCCGAAGGTTAAACTAGAGTGACATTTTTAACTTAAGGTTAGAAAACCTCAGAATTTAACCTGAGTTGGTGCAACCAGCCTTTAGTCGTATGCTGCACTTTTCAACCCTACAGTGTGCGCATCGGACTTTACGCTGTCCCCTTACGGTCAACACCCCCTAATCTTAGTGGTAGCGCCGCTGTTACTGTTCATGATGTCACACAGCGCGTGGGCGTGGTTAATGTGACTTGGTTTACATTGTGGGCATGCTGTGGGGTACATGAATCTGAGACACAGTATATGGAATACACACACAATGATTACATTCATTTAATGTGAAAAAGATTTAATATAATGCAATGTGTTCGGATTATTAACCTGAGAGGTCACTGAGGTCGCCTATACCTAGTCTGTGACCCTGGCCTCTAGCCAAACATTCTTTTAGCTAAGGTTTCTATTCATTCAATTT
>JAQGBX010007502.1:0-11371 GCA_034698745.1 Megaphyllum sjaelandicum | reverse complement strand
ATGAAATGGGGGAGAAGTCCTCCGACCATGGACAATTGTTATTTTATAAAAATACGTGTTCTTTACGCTACAATTGTTTCTAAAAAATTTGCCATTGCCCCAATGTAAAATGGCTGTGGGCGTGGCCGGTGAACTCTCCCCCTTAAATCTGACAATTCCGAAAATTTAGGACTTTATCTGACTAGCTGAATATTTAGGACTTTTTTAGGACTTTTAGGACTTGGTAGCCACCCTGTCAATAATGAAAATAATAATACTCGAGGCATCTTCTACCCAACAAAAAACTAAACAGATTATAGACAAATATAAGTAACTGTTATTTTTGCAAATAGCAACTTACTGAGAACTCTCACTGGGAATGAATTATCCAACAACAGTAGCTCTACGTCTTTCAAAACTTTCATATTGAATTCAACTGGTCGGACATCGGCAAAGCAACACTCGGCAGCTTGACTGAAAAGTGTTTTTGAATCACATTCAAATTTTCACAATTTATAAATAAACAATGATCAATGTATTTTGTTATTATTCATGTATCCCTGTTATTTGCCAAATAACACGTGCATAAGAAAAAATATACTAAGCAAATATTCACTAAAAATATATCCAAGTGGAGATTTTTATAATACAGATTGAGTATACCTCATCCAAAATTTTTATTCCAGATGTTTTTTGATCAAGTAATTGCATATACAAAAAAGATGAAGACCTTAAATAGCTGATCTTAAAATTCAAGAGGGAAGTGAACTAATGGGGCTTGTGATGAAATCCATGAAACCATTTTGACTTGCTGGGATCCAAGAGTGAAAAAATAGGTAAAGCCAACAATGAAATAAAGAGGAGAACATTACATTGACCAATATGTGAAAGATCTAGGAGAGAAAAGACCTTGACATTGCCACCAAGGGCAGACAGGTTAATTTGTTGATTTTTAACGTTTCTCTATTTCTGTAACTCGAGGGCAGGCTGGTCAAGGCCATCATTGTCCCCAACTTGATGTGACGTACGGGTGTGAAAGTTAGTCGCTGAAGAAACTCAATAAAAAAAGCTCAATGCGTTTTAGCTGTGGTGGTGGAAGGAGCTGCTAAGGACCTTAAAACACCATCGAAGATGATACCAACATGAGCATTTAGCTTCTGAAATAAGCAGTGATCAACCAGAAAAAGCGAAGCAAGTTTGCATATGAAGTCTCTGAGGGTCAGGCACGACTGCATGGACCATGAATTTGTTTTATTTACACAATTTAACACATAACCTGAACGTAATCTTATTCAATATTTTAATAATTTTATGCATGAAATTTTTTTTTTCGGCTCTTTTGAACCTGACAAGGGACACTTGCGAGGGACAAGTGCGGAATTTTCCACTTGTAGTAGCGTATCAGCGCTCAAAAGTTCTGAATCTTGGAACATTTCGAATTAGGGATACTCAATGTGTATTCAAGAAAATAAGCGAACCATACTTAACTTACTTTGTCTACGTCAACATTTTTGTTCACTTAGACAAAGTCAACAATTAATTAATTTGCTGAAAAAAGTTGAGAACACATACCAGGGGAATTCCATTAGTTCTTCAGGAATGGCTCGCAAATCAGACAGCGGTAATCTGCATGCATCTCCATAATCTACAAATTGTACGTTGACTTCACTTTTTGTAACAACAGATTTCACCACAGAACGATACCAAACTGAATCAGGATTTAAGGCCAAGCAAGGCATTCCTTCTTTAGGATTATTGATCATATTCTAAAGAATCAAATGAAAAGTAGATATTACCAGTTTACATCATACAATCTATTAAGCCCCACAAACATAACGCTGATAATCGTCTGGAATTTAAAAAAAATTACTCACGGCATGCCCCCCATTGGACAGGAACCTCTCGATCTGCACAGCTATCTTTTTTAGAACAGACTTATTTCGTTGAATCTGGATCCAAAAATGTAGTGGACTTTTGAAGTGTGTTATCACGACAAGCTCTTCATCTTCTACAAATGTATAAAGAGATGTTATAAATATTGCAAATTGATAAAAGCAAAGAGAATAGGGTACTTATCTATTATATCGACTACCTGGTAAGCATAACCTGGAAAGCATAGAAGCTATGCAGGGAAACGTCTATGTGAATGTGATTTCCAATGTTTTATCATCTAAATGGGGGCTCCGCCCCCTAACACCCGTGAAGGGGGGCTCATGCCCCCCTTGGACCCCCACACCCCCGCCGGCCTAACCTAACCTAAACTAGTAAAAATTTATTTTAATTGAAACCTGGGAAGAAATTGGTACAATATGGTACATTTACATTGGAATTCAACTATCGAAAATCAAAAAGCTGGTGCGTTTCCCTGCATAGCTTTTATGCTTTTCCAAGCTCGGTAGTCGATATAATAGATAAGTACCGAGAATAGTTTCCTAGAACCAAGAAAATCAAATTTATCCAAAAGGCATAACTGTGACCCATGCAATAATCATCCCAAAAAAATCTCAGTAGATGAGAGTATTACATTTTATAGGGTATAGGTGCGAAAGTTTAAGACTATCGAGATACAAAAAGAAATTTATGCAGGAAGGTTCAAGTCAAACAAATTAATGAATATTTAACTCCATTTTATGGCTATTTCTGGTTTCTTCATCAAAACAAATTTAAAATATTTCGAGATCAAAACTAGCCCAATGAAATTTCTTTCTTTACTTTTCCATACTTTATAACAGATCTGCAAGTATCTCACTAACAAATTTCCGAACAAATCCTCAATTTTCTTAAATTTGAAACTCTAAAATTAAAAAAGGAATCTATTTATTGTTCCCTCGTCAAATATTTCAGCTTTTAAAATAAAGAGTAAAAAGACAGCTAGTGTTCAAAATTATTTTTCATACTGACTGTAAAGGTGGGGACACAATCACAAACAGCAAACAAAAAAGCACAAATATACGAGCTCAGTAGTAAAAGATTTTTTTGTTGTTGTAATGATGCAAAACGCGTCATTTGCCGCATGTTCCAGACAGAAGCAAAGAGCAAACAAAAACCATTGTTTGTGTTTGCTATTTGGTTCTAAATTTATAGCATTCAGCAAACATTTTGGCGAAAAAAGCTGTTTAAAAACAATTTTTTTTCGTCGCAATGTTTGTTGTTTGCTAGAAATTAGGCGCAAACATTAGGAAGCAACCTTCATAGGGACACTATGCGTCATTTCGTACAAAAAAAAAATATACTCTTTGCGGATTTAGTAATGGAAGATTACAAATTAGCATTCGGCCTACTGCAAAAACGCACAATTTCCACATACGAGAACCCACCCAAATTACCTAAGGTAAGACCGCGGTATTCCAGTAAAGTAGGGGTCGGAGGAGGGATCAGGCCCATCGAAATGAGCGTTTTATTTAGCGCCAGGTCTTTGGGTGATTCTAAGAACTTGACTGCAAAACTATGGTTTTCGTCGTCTCGATCGAGTATTTCTAGCCACACACTCTTCCCTAAGATTGCCTCGCCGATAACTTCAGAAGAAGCCGCTACTCTCATGACGTCCGCAATGTGGCAAGTGATGCCGAACTGGGGTACAGCAGCAAATTCGGGAATCAATCTTTTAATTTCACACAGCATTACAGTTTGCATGTTTCCGAAGTCGATGAACAAAACATCGACGCAGTTGGCCAACTTCTTAAGGATCCTGCCGCGGTAATAATCACCATCACCAGAATAGGGGGCGCAGCAAAACGTGCCCACATAATCTCCCTCCACTTTGAGCACCAATTCACTCGTGGTCAATTTTTTGTAAAACCGGTTCATCGTTGCCTGAAGCACGTCCAGTTCTTTTGTATCTATCTTCTCTAGCTGGCCGAAAAAACAATGAATCGAATCGTACACTACAATGAACAAGCTTTCCACTCGGTCAAGCTGCCGAGTCAAGACCTCCGGATTTGTCTCAATTTCGGCAAAGACAGAGACGCGCTCGCTGATGGAAGATGGTGTAACGCCACAGGTCTTCAAATCCACCACATATGCTCCGGTGTTTTCATCCTTATTGAGAGCAACCAGCTTCAAATTAATCGATTCATAGGCACAGAACTCTTTAACCAAGCGTGGTGCCGTGGCGTCCTGAGAGGTTAATCCATGCAGCTTACAATGTATGGCTTGAGCAGGCATCCTCAAAACAATACTGTGAGGAATGTCCAAAACGTGCTGCACTGGCACTGTCTCGCATTTTCCGATGTCAACAAAATAAACGTGTACTCCACTTGGCATCATGACTTTAACCATGGCCCGGTACCAACGTCCATCCAGTAAGCTTTTGATGCAGCATGTTAGGCCTGGATAAATTGACGTTGCATTGGCAGCGGCGGGGGCCTGTTGTCCAAATAAGAAATTCATTTCAGAGCAAAGTAAGTCATACCGTATTTTATGCTCAATTAGACGAACGTAGAACTCTGCAGCTGACACCACGTGGCAGATGATAGCCTCGTACTCGGAACCCAGATCAATGGCCAAAGTACCATAAGTTAGAGGAATTGGACCATGGTTTGAGGCTAGCAAGCCTTGATTCTGCTGTTGGTGCATTTCCAAGCGATATTTCCCATTGTCGTCTCTTCCAAGTATTTTGCCATGAATTTGTACTGGATCTACCATTGAAGTTAAGGAGAGGATATACTGCTCAATATCGGTTGAACAAAATTCCAGGGCAAGCGTGGCGCAATGAGCCATGACTGGAATGCCCATGTACCAATCTAACATGGGGTAGACACGGTCGATCATCTTCACTTCGACATTACCATAATCTACAAAATACACCTTACAGGCCACTCTTCCGTCGACAGACTTTATCAACCCACGGGCGTAGCAGCCTTTGCAGTCGTTTCTGGCAATGCACGGCTGATCTATCATCCCTTGGGTGATGTTATTCACGCCAACCTGATAGCCTCGGCAGGCTGCCTCTAGTGATACCGACATAGAATCCCAATTGTACTTGTCTCGTGATTTACAAGAGTGGATCCAGAACTGAACGGTGCTCTCAACGTGCATCAGGAACAACTGGCACTCGCCAAAGTCTAGATTATCAGTGCTGTATAACATGCCGTTCATTTTAACAGAAGGATTTGGAATAGGCACCAAAGCCGCATTGTCAACCGGCTGTCGCGCATGACCTTCACGCACCAGCTCCACAGCGAAGGAGAGGCTGGCTTGGGTGTCACTGCGGAAGATGTTGACGAGGGGAATTCCCTGCATCTGACCGACAACGATGAGTCGGACGTCTTCATTTAAGATCCGATCGTTGCAAAACTTTAGCGCTGCTTCGCTCCACGTGGGACCGACGGGAACAACGTTGGCCAGGAAAAACCCTTGCGCCTGAGGAGGGATGCTGGCAAGATTGGCATCCATTCTCCTGATGTCATCGACAGACACAACGTCCTCGTTTCCATAATCTACGAAAAATGCCACGACGACGCCTCTGGCTATCTGGGAGACGTTTATGATCTTAGCCCTATACCACTTGCCGTCTTCAAATTTGGCGGAAAAAAGGGCGCCGGACATTAACTCCTCTTCCCCAGAAACTTTATACAAACTATCTCTGTAAGACGTTTCCCGGGCCATCATCGCCCTTTCGATATCCTCAGCAACATTTGCTGAAAGTTGAGCCCATACTTGCAGCAGGTTCATTCGGTTGGCGTGCACATGGGTGACAATAACCTCCATGTGCGTGCCCGGTTGAAGGAGATTCATTTCACAACAGATTTTCGTCTAAGCAGCGGGAATTCTGTGATAACACAACGAAGGCATAGCACAGTCGCGTGTAATTTCAACAAAATCCGAATTTTTCGCTATTACGAATAAAGAAAAATGCTCGAATACACTCGATTTTACCACTCGTGACTCGGTACAGCGCGGGCAACAATGATGTGACAACGCTAAAACCAGATGCAAGCTTGTTACCCATTCGAAAAGCTCGTAAAGAAATTTAATTTTTAAAGCAGAATTCGAAGGCAGTGAAATGATAACTCGCATCTTTAATCACTTCATACAGCTTTTTAAACTCAAATAACGGTTCTTTTGAGATGTTATCGAAGTTTCTACGGAACACTGGAAATTGCATTGAGCCACCTTTTAGCAACATCTCATTTAGAAGGCGAGATTTCGAGAACGTCACAGTGGAGAACGTGATTCGAGTGTCGTTGGAAATTTGAAAACGCTCGAATTTAGTTTTGAAAAAATGGCGCTAAAAAGAACAGTTCGTTACCAACCCAAACGGTCGTTCCAAAAGTTTTTCAAAAATAAAAAAATTGGACCAGACGTAGCCATCATGGTAAATTACTTTCTCAGCTTTGTGCGCTATAATAAAGCTACTGTACATTTTATGACAACTCATGTTGAATAATTTCGTTTAGATTTACCTAGGCTACCTCAAATTCGTCCAGAAATTGGCTTCTGAAGCGCGGTTAAACGCTCACGAAAAGAGAACCAGTACAATACTTCCTGAACACGTGAAAGAAGCTGGAAAAGTAAGCTACAGGAGCGGGTAGTGCCTACCCGTTTGGCACTACCCAAACTAGGGGATAAACTAATCTTCTTGCAGATATTGTGTCAAACTTAATGACAGTAGGTGGATTAGAAGATATAATTCCATATGTCAGTTATTTCAAAACATGTTTCACTCTATTGCAGACCATTTTCCTTCAACTTGGCCAGCAGCAAAATTAAGGACAGCTTAGAAAACCGGACCCTCGACCCAATTAAAGCTATATACTTACTGAAATAAAATTTTGTATAATTTATAAAGTACAGCTATCATACTTGAAATAATTCCTACATGTACTTCCAAATCAAATAGGATCAACCACCCTGGACCCATTAGCTTTCTTGCCACTTCAATTTATATACTTACCGTTGATTTCAGAACTGAAGCTACTTTTTAGACTGGGTAATTCATTTAAAATTGGTGAATTTTGAATACACGTATAAAAGTTTATCACAGTTGGAACAGTTCACACAATCTCAGGATAATGGTTTTTATTAAAAAATGGTATGGCACTAGTACTTATAAATTAAGAGATCACAAACTAAAATCAGCACACACAAAAATAGTCGCGACCAGGCACAGATGCACTACCTATCATAACTAGAGTTCTCTACAAAGGTTGTAGGGGCATTCTCTCTGTCTGACAGTTGCACCAAGGTCAGTTAAATCAGATTGTAGATCAAGGATACCAGTACACCTTAAAGGTGCATTTTTCGAAATACATCTTTGTTGAATTTAACTAATGCTTACTAAAAGTAGACCCTATAAATTGGGTGGGTCTTTTTAATCTTGCTGGGGAAAAAATGGTGCAACCATTCGTAAGATATTAAAACACGTTAATTACCTCTGCTGGGTAACTACAACTCTTCCCTAAATTTATGAGGGTCGTGTAGATGCTGGCCAAAATCGGTGGCTTCGCTACCCACGAAAATGTCATGATGGTTTACTATCTCATCAACGTCTAAAATCCCATCCAGGTCGTCATCTGCACTGTCAATGAGGTGCTCAGCCTCCTGATCTGCAGATTCGCTAGAGATAAAATAGGAGATGAAACAACACTAAAGTGAAGTGATGTAATTAAATGTGGCATCAAGAATTAATTCACCTACAAGTACAAGGATTCTGAACATGCACCTAATTGTAAAATAAAGCTCCTTCTAAAAGTTATCTTGATAATCAAAAAAGTTGGTCATTGAATATGAAAGGCAAGTTGCACCACATTCTTTTAAATTACTTCAAAACTATGTATTGTTAGCAGTGATAATAACAAACAAACAAAAAATCCCTTGCCATGGCATGGTTAAATTTTAAAAAAATGATTCGTGGAATAATGTTTAAAAAAAATTGGTCTGCACGTATTATCCTAGTCAAATATTTTGATAGTGGGGCTGGATAAGCCATCAAGATAAAATCGATAATCTGGATAAAATTATCAAACAGCAACTGGCATCCATGATTGATGATGTTAGATAAAATTTGATCCTTGTTAGACAACAATAGATTTGTTCAACTATTAAAAAAGCTTAGAAGCACCATGCAATCCTCCATTAATAATGAAATTTTCACATTTCTTTATTTCACTTACCCATCATCTGGTGCCAACCATCGCAGGACCTCTTCAGGATTCAACTTGCCATTTTTGTCCTTATCAAAATCGTTGGTAAATTTATCTTTTTCTAAGACGATATATTCCTTGTCCTTGTATCTGGCTGGAAAGCACACCGTATTCAGTAAAATACATGCCAATACAGTCTCGTACAGTGAGGTTTTTTATCAGTTGTAGCAGAAAAATCATTCACTAAATGATTAAAATAAAACTCCACTCACAAAATACACCTACCTTCTTCTCCCACGAACTCATCCAGTGTTAGGTAGCCATCTTTGTCCAAATCTCTTTCTTCCATAGTTCTTCTTACTAATATATCTCTGGTGGTAGGATATTCTTCAGGATGAGAAAATGGCAAAAATTCTGCTTTGCTCAGCATGTTGTCACCATCCAAATCTGACACTGCAAATAATTCTTTGTCTTCCTGCAGCATCTGTAGTAATAAAACAGAAGTTTCAAAAGATGTCATTCCATAAATTTTCAACCATCAGACATACGACACACGAAACTGTATAGCCCAATTTCTTTGCGGTTTCAAAGAATAGTTAAGATAAAACTTTAAAAAAAAGTAAATTTCCATAAATATTAAAATTTCATATTTAATAGCTTATCATTGAAAAATGAGGAACTTGAAATTCTTGGAAAATTTGCATCAGGAAATGAGGCCCCAGAAAAAGCAAGGCCCATAGAAATACATGAGGTTTGAACACTGTTCATAAACCACCATTTCTTTATGAGAAGCACCTTTTTCTCTTGGGCCATGTCATCTAATCCGAGTTCCGGGTTGCCATCCAGCCCCCCGATGCCATAATTCTCTTCGACATACTCGTCCCAAGTGACATAGCCATCACTGTTGGAGTCAGATTCCTCGTGCCTCTCTTCTGAATCCTCTTTGTTTAACATTCTGAAAAGATAAATTAGTTTCGGCTACAGCTATTACATGAGCACATTTCCCGCTTGTCAATATTATATAACAACCTTAGTTTATATTTTAATTAACAGTTTCGCCATACACATGTAAACAGAAGCTTACGAGTTACGCATATCATAAGTAAAACTCTTAAATTGAATTTACACTGACGCGTATCATGAAGCAAAGCTCATGAAATCACGATGATTCTACCATGATGAAAGACATCAGTGAAAATCCAGCTTTACATACAATAGGAGCTGCATAAAAGCAGCTCAAGATGGAACTGCAAAACACACCAACTTGAAAGACTGGAGGATCCATTGCTTCAGCTCTCCCTGGTCGATTTTTCCATCTTTATTTCTGTCCATTGTGCGTGCCATGACTGCCAACCTTGCTTTGGCTTCTTCAGGAGGAAGGTTATCAAACTCCTTAGCGGCATCCTTACTACCTACATGTGAATCAATTGATGTGTCGAATCAATACAGTCATAAATACAGTTTTGAGGATTGTCAAACAGCCTCCAATCCCGTGTAAAAAACTACGTTCTCTGGAAGCGCACAAGCTAGCTTGCATGCACGATATACTACCTAAAATTGCTTCATGATCGAACTCCGAACGATGCTCTCCATCAGCAAAATGCTTCTGTTGAGAAGGACTGAACGCACCGTCGCCATGTCTTTCTTTGGTATGATCGCTTTCGTGCGAATGCGTGTTTACAGAGATCGCATTGAGAATGGTCAGCAGGCACCCTAAAGCGAGGAACGTCCAGAGCAAGGGCCTCGATGGAGCCATTTTGAACAGCTAGCGTACAAATCCGGCAAAACTTCAATTGAGCATTCCTGGCATTGAATGCTCTTCTGGCATCTGTAGAAGAAAACGAACGTGATGTCTGTAAGACGTCAGGGATTATAGTACTCATCAACTGAGGAACGCTCGAACGCCTCAGGTCCAAGGCCCCTGTCACTAATTTTGTTTAGAAATAAAGCTAGATTCGCTTTTGCACACAAAGACTAGTCGAATTCCATAAGGAAAACGATTTTTAATGAAAAATTTACTAACCAAAGGTCCCAAACTGGCTCGCCGATCGAACCTCGCGAATGTCAATGAAGCTGATAAAGAATTTCAATAATAGATAGGGTAAGTCTTTAGCTAATGCGCCGTAATCGTAAATTTTAAAGAAGTGCTATCAGGGGCTTTGTCAGATTTTATGGTTGGCCCTCTCTTTCATCGAATCGAATCTCGAATCGAATAAATCAAAAATGGAACCGAAAAAAAAGGTCATACAGTATGACAAACGATTTTGAGCTCATTCGATTCGTCTCAATGAGTTGAATCCGTAGAAAGTTTAAAAAACTGCGTAAAACGAGTAAAAGGGGTCGAAAAATTGTTTTGAAAGCGTATTTTTCTAAATTAAAATTATATTTTTTACATTTTAGACTCGTTTTACGCAGTTTTTTCAAACGTTTTTCGGAAACTAGGAGTGGATACGATTCAAATGAGGCTAAAAACGAGGAAATCCGACAATTTTTTATTTCTGGGCTAAAATTGGAGGAGCTGCACAATGCACGTGTTGTCCGATGTTTAAAAACTACCGCCTTGTGAAGGGTAGGGCCATCCATAAAAACTGGAAAATCCCATGAAAGCAAGTTTTACAATTTACGACTACGGCGCTTTAGGGGTATCCCATAAAAACTATTGCGTAACATGATAATCTCAAAGAAAAGATTTTATATACATAAATTTCAGTTGCCTAAGCTTTTCAAAATAACAGTAATGTCTAAAACTTAAATAGAGATGGCTTAGAATAATAAACAGAAGAAATGTTTATTAAATAAGAAATTTCTTACGTCATTTATGGATGGCCGAATACCCGTACCGGCTTCCAGCCAGCCGCGTCCAAGATGGACGACATAAAGCGGCTTATTTGGAAGGGTTTCCTAGGCGGCCTCAAAGCAATTTGCGATGATCAATCCGACGAAATTTCCGTGGATTTGGATATCGGGGGTCTATCGAGCGCGCAGCTGATGGGCGTCGAAAGCACAGCTTGCAGAAACATTGCAAAGAAACGGAAAATGCTCCTAGGTGCTTGCGTTGCTAGCCAGAAATATCCAATACAATACAATATTTATTCACGAAGGTCACAGTGAAGTGACGTATGAATACACAAGTTATCCTTGTTAGATGATAATGGAAGGAAGGAAATGAACTGATCTTTCATAAGTATAAAATAAATATAAAATATGCAGAGAGAAGAAGAAGGAAACAAACTAGTGTCATTTTGAGTGGCTAGTCGCAGTCAGGTCGAGGTAGCTGCCACAGGTTGTCGATTTTCGGAATGGCCTCG
>JAQGBX010007501.1:0-11372 GCA_034698745.1 Megaphyllum sjaelandicum | reverse complement strand
GCAATCGTTTCGTATCGAATTTCTTGGTCAGTGAACTAAAATCTGTTAGAAATCGGGGTACTCGGGCCGAGGTTTCTACGAACGGAACATTTGACAGTTGGGAAGTCACGCGGCTTAAAAATTGCGGTGACCTTGGGTGAATATTTTTAAACCAATGAGCGTGTCGATTTTGAGCATGGCGTGCTGGTGATTTCACGACGGCTAATTAAGCACAATTCGTAAAGAGCGTCTGAGTACCCCGAAATTAAGATAATGCGAATATCAATGGGGTGTAGTACCAAATAACTACTTTAAAAATTTTGGCCAGAAAACCACGTTTAGAGATTAATATTTGCGATTTATTTATATTTTTCAAAAATTTGAAAATTTGACTAACATTTGGGATTTTGTTCAAAAATTTGAGAATTTTACTTAAATTTGCGATTTTTTTTTTAAAAAAAATTGACATAAATTTTCGATTTTTTTTAAAAAAATTCGAGAATTTCACTTAAATTTGAGGGTTTTTTCCCCACAAATTTGATGTTTTCAAAAAATTTCGACTTTGCTTAATATTTACAATTCATTGTTTTTATTGTTGTTTTTTTAAATTTGCCAATTTTGTTTACAAATTTCCAAATTCCAAACAACTGCGAAATTTTCCAAAGAATATATTCGTGAATATATTCGAATAAATTCGTGACTTCTCATAAAGTCGTTGATTCGATGAACAGATCACGTAAGGGTGAGAACACACTGAATGCTTATTGCAGGCGCTTGCTACTCGGCGTACATTAGCGCCCCAAAGCGGGATAAGAATACGGCATGCGTTTTAAATCAAGGCGCACGCAAAGAAAGCTAAGCTGAGCGAGACTGAGCTTACAAGAAGCGCTTATAAGCTTTCGAGAATGTTTTTAACATTCTTTTATGGAAATCTGAAAGCAGATTTGTAAGACACAGAGTAGCACCCAGATCACTATTGCTCAAAAGTTTAACCATCGATTGTATGCCTCCTATGTACCATAAAAACGTGTCCTGTACTTATCATGAGATGCTAATGCGCATGTGCTATTGTTTTTACGTGGAATGTTTCACCTAGCATAATTCATGTAGTGGCGCCACCAAGCACACTGATATCAGCCTTCATTGTGCGCCCCGAAGCTGGAAACAAGAAGATGAAAACAAGCACGAAAGAAACTGAAAGAAGCACGTCGAAAGTATAAGCTTTCTTTGTGCTCACACCCTAAGGTCCGCTGGTTTCTGAACTGAAATTGTGTTCCCAGCTTCACGGTTCGACCACGTGATGAACACATGTTGCGATAAATCGAAAACACTCAAGAAAGAATGGTCAAGTAAGCCAGCCATTCGGGAAAACCGAATAAAAATATTGCTACTAAGGCAAATACGCTAGTTTGTCCCAAGGAGGTCATCGTGACGTCATTCGGTCCGGCGCTAACCAATGGAGGTCATCTTCCGCTTAGTGGTGCAAATGTCGTCCGAATGTCTCTCGCTTTGCATTCCTTAATCTCGATGTGAGGTCGTGATTAAAATGCTTAATTAGACGGTTAAATTATTAATCATCTGGTTTTCAACTTTTATAGTAATGTAAAACTTTAAAATAAAAAGGAAAAAAATCGAAACCAGATTGAGTCGCCTTCGCTTCCGCTTTCAGCCGCCCCTCTTATCTCAATTTAATTTCTGTATTCATTTCGGTTACAGAATATTTATTTATACTCGTTTTATATTCGAGCCTAATGAAACCTACTGTTGCGCCGCGCTCAATCTAGAGGGCGCCACCTCCTCGCGCTGGAATACGAATTCCTGATATTACGAACATGTTTCCAGTATACCCATACTCGGATAATGTCGATATCTTCGTTTAAAACCAATTCCGAATTCGGATATTACGAATTTTCTGCTGAAACGAAGGGATTTTAGAGTTCCCGCGGGCATTCGCCGTATATACGTTTCGTTAAGACGAACTTCAGATTTGAACGAACCGGGGGAAATTCCCCGATAAAAGGTGCGGCCCCTTTCCTTCCATTCATGGACGTGAGTACTATCACAGTGGTACTATGATTTCATCCGAACTTCGATGAAACTTTAGTTTCTTTCACGTTTTCGGTATGACGAACTATGCGGTTTAAACATTGTAGTGAAATAACTGGTGACCATCGTAATTTCTTCGGTAAGGCGAAGGAATTTTCGAGCTTTTGAACAAAAAATGGATGGTTCGTAAGACCCAGAAAAGTCTGGGAAGATTGACTTTTGTTGAGCCATGGAAATCGAATGATTTAATGTTGTTACAATCCAAAATTAATGCATCTACTAACTTGGTTATAGGATATATTTACAAAAATACTAACCTATTCCAACGATAAATTTGCAAAATTTTGCAAATCCTTTAACAGTTTCTCTGGACTAATGTGCAACATTTTCAACATTTTTTGGGCCCCATTTTCCACGTTTTTCAATGTACAAATTTCCAAATTTGTAAAACTTTTCGTAATTCAAATTATCAACAGTTTTCGAGTAGAGATTTGCGCAATTTCAGCAGTTTACGAGAAAAATTTGCAATATTTTCCGAGTGCAAATTTTGTTTATTCTAAACCTTTAGTTTTGCACAAAAAAAATTCGTTCTGCTTTTGTCAAGTTTAAAAACTTTGGCTATATGTTAATTTTGCAAAAAAAAAAATCACAATTGGCATCAGTAAATTTTGCATAGCTCGTCCCTTGAATAGCTTTTGCAAAATCGTGGATAACACAGGGTTCCCCCAGACCTAGAAAACCTGGAAAAGTCAGGGAACTTGAAAATGTCTGGAAAAGTCCGCATTCTCCGTGAACAATTTGCAAAATTCTCTAGGTTTTTCGATTACAAATTTACAAATTTTCTACGTTTACGGAACACAATTTTTTAACATTTTCAAACATTTTCCGTATACAAAATTGTCACATTAAAAAAAAAAAAGATTAAAAAAAAAACCTGTAAGTTTTCAAAATTGTCATAAGTTAATTTTGAAAAAAATAATTCCCAGTGTCGATTTTGCAAAACATGTCAATTTTTCACATTATCATTGGTCAGAGGAAATTTTTTTAAAACCTGGAAAAGTAAGGGAAGTTGGAAATGAAATTTTTGGGGGAACCCTGTAAGTTACTGTAACATTGGCGCGTCAATTTTGACATGGTCATTGATCAATTAAATTTGTTTAAAAACGTGTAAAAGTCAGTGCAGTAAAATTTTAAATTTCTGAGGGAACCCTGAGACTGAATTTCTTAAAACGGCAGTCAGTTTTTTTCAGTTTTCAAATTAATTTCATATATTTTTCTTAACATTTTCAGTATCGTGGGTCCGTCCAGCCCGAATGTTCCCTGCACAACCTCTTCAAGGTAAGCGCAATGAATTAAATAATTTAATTTTTTTTTAAAATTAAAATTCGAAACTGGCGCCCTCTGCCGGCGTTGACGCGTAGTGAAAATAATGGCTTCGCCACCAGGATGTTGGTCGCTCGGCAATGGCACATTTCGTCACTTTATTTTTGTTTGTCGGTGAAATGATTTTTTCTAATTTTTGTTGTTCGTCATTGTGAATGAGCTTTTGGCATTCATTTTGCGCCAACGCCGTCCTTGGCTCACTTTTTCGCTGACGTTTTCAACCCCCGGGTTTCTCGTACCTCGTGACCCCCCTCCCATTCACGTGTTCACCCGTCCTCGTCCTCAAACACGGGGTCTTCGTTTTCGATTTTTTGCGAAATTTATTTCGGAAACAATTATCACCTTTGTAACTGTCATGCGTGATCGTCGAGGTTTGCGTGATGTGCGGGAATATCTAATCGATAATTTAAACTTTGCGAGGTTTGAACGCTTTGAAAAGATTCTGTGAAATATATTTAAAAGTTGGTGTTGCTCGGAAAGATCCCGTGATACGATTCTGAAAGCTTTTTTGATGTGAAAATTAAGCGAAAACTTTTACGAGGCATCGAAAGTTTTTGAGAAATTGTTCGAAGCTCTGAAAGTTTGTTGTTGTTGTGAAAACTGAATCCAAGTACCGTAGCTTTGAAAGATTTCGTTTTTATGGGAAGTTTTCAAAATGGAAGCTTTGCAAGTTTTTGAGAATTATTTATTTTTTTAAATTTTTTTAATCTTTGAAATTTGAAACATTTTTCAAAGCTGACAAGTTTTTTTGAAACATTTTTCAAAGCTGACAAGTTTTTTTGAAACATTTTTAAAAGCTGACAAGTTTTTTTGAAACATTTTTCAAAGCTGACAATTTTTTTGAAACATTTTTCAAAGCTGTCGAATTTTTTTAAACATTTTTCAAAGTTAACAAAATTTTTCTGATGACTAACTCTATAAGGCTTTAAAGGTTTTATTAAAAAGTTCAAGATGTTTTGAAAAAGCTTGAAAATATTGTTAGGAGAAATTTTTCGATGTATAAATTTGACTATATTTTCACCTGATCTGCATAGAGGGGAGTATAATTTTTTCTGAATAGTTTATTGCTCTAAAGGTGTAATTTTAATGGAATTAGGACGAGCATTTGTTGAAATCTAGATGAATTTTCGCAATATTCATGTCTATACCAGTAATTATGAAACCGTATTTTTGATTATTTATGTCCATTTTTCGTAGAAGTATGGGAATGCATGTAGGCTACTCGTGGATTTGGCGTGCTGCGAAGGGGAGAAGCTTTAAAAAAAATAATAATTTGACGAGAAAAAAAAAATGAGCAAATTTTTTTTAGTAATTTTTGAGGGGTAAAAAATTGTGGAAAGACGGTTAGGAATTAAAATTGGAAAAAAAAATACGTTATCGATGATTTACTGCATGAAATAAGGGAATTATTCGTTGTATTTTAGTAAATTGTAATGGGTTCGCAGAGACAAGAATATTTTAGGAAATTTAAAAAAAAATGAGCATTATTCTTGGAAATTTCGCCCAAAAAGGTTCTAGCCGCGACATTGGCAGAAGCCCAAAAATAATTTGTTTCAAAATGTCGGATACTTTATTATACAAAATTAATGGCACGAAAAACGAGTGCCCTTAAGTGATCCTAACTGATTCGCTTTTGCTCGTGATGACGTCACTAATTGCTAGGTTTTTACTATTTAATGGCCGCATCGCGTGTTTTCCTCCATTTTAGGAAAAAGTAAAAAAATAACGAAATTCAAAAACCTTGAAAAACTTTTCCTACTATTAAAACGCTTTCACTGTTTGGTTTTTTCGGTTTCGACCCAACGCCTCCGTTCGGCAATTTCCGTAATTTATTGTTTGGTTACGATTATCGTTTGTCCTCGTGAAGGCTAGGTGGAGCTAGTGGCAATGTCGAATTGGGTTACCTCGCGCCTGTCATTGATTACGAGCTTATAAGAATAATTTGTACAAAAAATGTAAATTTGAATGAAGTCATATTTTAATACTTCGTTGCGTGCATGGATATGAACGGGAAGGTGCGGCCTTTTTTATCGGGAAATTTCTCGTTCTTAAGCCCCGTCCACACCAAAGAGCAATTGGAAATAAAAATAAAAATGAGACATATATGGGCAATAGCTCCAGGCTATGTCTCAAGGTGGTACATCAAAGTTAAACAAGTAGCCATTTTTTTTATCACGTGACGCGCTTATCGTCTGCTAGCCAAGATCTTTAATACGGGCACTTTACCTATATATTGACATTCTGAAAACATATCTACCGTAAGCAATCTTCATTAATAATTACGAATGTACAAAATTATGAAAATACTAAAATGTACTGTTACGAGTGGAAGGTTGCTATAAATAAATACAACTACCACACGTGGCTGTTCAATAATACATGTATGTACATTAATGAACAGTTACGTGTGGACAAATGTACGAAAAATGTTGCGATTTTTATTGTCTGAAAAATGTTCCATTTATAAATGTCCGAAAAACGGGTCTTTTTTAATGAATGACGTCATTCGTAAGTTTTCATGAAATTTCGGGAAATTCTGTTGATGGCGTCATCATTTACTACGCAGACGCGGATGTTGTCTAAAGTTTGTTTTGACGCAATAATGCTCGGAAACTGGTCAATTCATTCGTTTTACCCGAAAATCGTAATATCCTAATTCGGAATTCTTCTGAAGCTATTGAATTAATATTATTCGTCCATATACAATATATGACGGGGGCTGAAAACGAGTTCCCATATACACGCAGAAATTCGTAATAAGCAAGTTCTACTGCAATTCACAATTTCGTCTAATATATTTTGTAAATGAAATCCTAAAAGTAATATACTGTATCGTAGATGGGTGTCAGTCAGCGGCTAATTGGTAATACTATAGCCGTATAAAGTCACTATTTTTGGCTAATTATATCCGTTTGACTGGCTATAAATGATTGGCTATCGCCACCTAGCTGCTATACGATTTTCTTTACTCAATGCGCTGTTGCTTATAAACGTTACTATCGAAGATTTTGTTGGAAAATTTGTGAGGGGCCATTCAAAAAGGACGTCCACCAAATTTTACCAAAATTGGACTCCTCCTACCCCCTGTCCGCGCATTGTGTCCGGTCAATAAGGGACCCTCACCCCATTCGGCCGTCCGAAACTTACAAAAATGGTGTTCGGGAAATTTTGAGTTTTGTAAATTTTTACTCTGAAAATGGTTGAGAATTTTGCCAATTTCTTATCATAATCTGCTAGAAATTGTGCAAATTTCTCTTCGGAAACTGTTGAAAATTGTACGAATATGTACTCGAAAACAGTTGAAAAAGTTGAAAATATGTCCTCGGGATAACTTTAAATTTTTCCAAATTTTTCCTCGAAAGAAAACGTGAAAATGTTGTAAAGATGTCCCCGAAAAAGGTTAAAATTGGCGAGTTTACCAAAAATGATGTATGATTTACCAAAATCAAAGGTTGACTTACTGTACCCAAATCTAAGTATGACTTACTAAAATATGAGTATGATTTACCATGAGCTAGATATCATTTCTCAAAATTTAAATATGATTTACCAAAAATGAAATACGAGAAAAAAGCTCGAGAAAAACGAAAATTTTGCGAATTTGTATTGGGAAAATGTGAAAGTTCGCGAATGGACACCAGATTTTAAGTTCTGACTTTTCCAGGTTTTCCAGGACTGGAGTTAGCCTGTTTACTGACTTTTGCAATTCAAATGCATCACCTACGCGATATTGCGCTCAATTTCCCTTCTACTTTAGGAACTGATTTTATTTGGCATTTTTATTTTTATCGCGTGGACGTCCGAGTTGGTCATACCCCCTAACTTTTTTCACGGGAAAATTGTAGCCTTTGTTTAATCTAAGAAAAACAAATTCTTGGAAAAATCTTAGCTTTTTTTGTGTGTAAAAATCCTCTCCTTTTTTCTCGGTAAAATTGTGACTTTTTTTTTTGTAAAAAAACTAATTATAGCGGTTTTTTTTAAAAATAATTTTCGGAAAATTTAATATCACCGCGTTTTTCTATTTTGTTACATGTATTTGAAAAAGTAATAACTTAAACAGCAGAATTTGGTGCGAAAATCAAACATTTTGCGCTGGAAATGAAACTAGCTGCTTGCCCCCGAAATTTTGTTTTTAAAGTAAAAAAAAGGGCTTTTTATAAAAAAAAGAAGAAAATAAACCCAAAAAACGGTTGTTTCGTGAGTCACGTAATTTTCAAAACTTTATCCGACACCATGGGTGCAGAAGAGGGTTGAGTTTTTGACTAAACCCCTAGCGTCGCGCTCTCTGGCGAGAACATTTGTTAGGTCGATCCATGGGGGAAAACCCACCGAAATGATTATACGTGACATCGTACGGTGGTTGATTTCGTTGAACTTTAATTTTATTTATTATTTTTTATCATTTTTTCCCCACCAAAATGTAATTCCTTGTTGAATGTTAACGAAATGTTTAATCGGTTTTGCTCAAGCGTATAGCCACCACTACATGTATTTCATTTTTTTCTTTCCCCCCTCATTGTCTGATATCAGTTAATCTCGTTGCGTAATCTCTCCGTGATGAAACGAGAAAAATAACGATATTTAAACGATTTGTTATTGAACCTACAGCGCCTCCTGTGACGCACGAATGAATGAAATGAAAATCCTTAGTAGTAATTTTTACTAACTATGTAGACGTTGCGGAAGGAAGCGAGCTTGTAATTAGATATCTAAATAAGCATTATTATTGCAATGTTTTAGCGAATTGTAAATCTTTAGTCGATCATTCTCATTTGCTGACGTTAAAAGTAGGATTTATGAAAATCTCTAAGTATCGTTTACAAAAAACTAGGTATGATTTGTGAAAATCGAAGTATGATTTATCAAAATAGAAGTTGGAATTACATAAATCTAAGTATGATTAACCGATTTACCAAAATCTAATTATGATTTACTAAAATCTAACATTTACCAAAAATGAGATATGATTTACCACAAATAAGTTTGACTTATCAAAATGTAAGATTTACCAAAAAATGTGCTATGATTTACTAAAATCTAAGTTTGCATGCTTACCAAAATCTAAGATTTACCAAAAATGATGTATGATTTACCAAAATCAAAGATTGACTTACCCAAATCTAGGTATGATTTACTAAAACATGAGTATGATTTACCAAGAACTAGATATGATTTCTCAAAATTTAAATATGATTTACCAAAAATGAAATACGATTTACCAAAATCTAAGTCCGATTTACGAAAAACGAGATACGATTTACAAAAATTATTTGTTTACCGTGAAGGAAAACATTCAATAGAAATGAGTATAAATTAAAAAAAGAAAGTTATTTACAAAGAAAACTTAAGATTTACCGGGTTTTTTTTTTGTGAAATTTTTAACGAATTCCGAGGACAAATTTACAAAATTTGAAACACATTTCGAATGCGAATTTGTACAATTGTCATTGGTATAAATTTGGAAAAATATTGAATATTGTCCCGCGTACATTTTGCAGAATCATATGTCAATTTTGACATTGTCATCGGTCAGTGAAGTTCATAATGAAATTTGTGGGGCAACCCTGTAGCATAAATTCGTGTTACCGGTAAGCGAGTTTGTTCTTATAACATGCATGTTCCACTGTATAAACTTGAATGTTTGGTGCCTGTCAGTGCAATCAGAAGTGTTTCAGTTTTTATTTCTATTTGTAGTATTAGCATTATTATTATTTAAATAATGACTTCCGTATCGTTATCGATGCGTGAGCGCATAATTATGCTATTAAACGCGCTTTTAGCTCCGCTTTCAGATTCTGAAATTTTGCAGGAAGAGTGGGCGTGGTAGCCTTTCGAAGGTTTTCAGGGGTTTTTTAAGGGGGAAAAACTACCTTGAAATCGTGCTTTGAAAAATTTGACATTGAAGAGTGTCCAGAAAAAAAAATACCATTTTCGATCGTTTTTACACAGTTTTTCCCATTGTTTGTTTTTCGAGAGGTTAATCTCCGATTATGTGACCGTAGCTTTGGTGCAACGACCAAAATGTTCGGAGTTAACTAACTATACACCAGGACTCCCCCAAAACTGGAAAAGTCAGGGAATGTTAAAAATGTCTGGAAAGTCAGGGAAGAATTACTTGTTTTGAAAAAGTCAGGGAAATTCAACGTATTAAGGTTAGCTCAGGGCCCAGTTTTTTTAAAATTTTATCTACATGTACAAATATGCAAGAATTGTTGAGGACAAATTTGTGCATTTTATTTTGGTATTTTACAGTTGGCGAGGATGAATTTGCGAAATTTGCAACAGTTTCCGAAAATAAAAGTTGCAAAATTTTCAGCTGTTTTCGAATACAGATTTATGAAATTGTCAACAGTTTTCGATGAAACATTTGCAAAGTTTCGAGAATTGTTACGCATCTGCGAGTTTTATTAAAAATGTGCGCAGAAATTTCATATTCAACTTTCCTGACTTTTACAGATTTTAAACAAATTATCCTGAACGACGACAAAAATCACATATCGGTTTTGCAAATGGTGTTGTTGCATCGATATTTTGCAAAAATAGCATAAAGAGAAAAAGTCATGTGTTTTTTTAAATTTCTTCCCGAAAATGTTCAAAGTTTTTCAAATTTGTAGGCTACTCGTTTTAAACATGTACTAGTTAGTTTAGATAGATAATTATTTGCCTTAAAATATGTTAATTTTTGGCAAATTTGTACACGTTTTTGTGCTAATTTTGAAGACAAATGACCACAATTTTCAACTTTTTCCAAGTAAAAATGTTCAACCTTTTCCGAGTACAATTCCTCAAAGTTTACAGCCTTTTCCGTGTTAAATTTGCAAAATTTACAACCCTTATCCGAGTACAAATTACAAGACTTTCGAAATGTTCCCGAATACAATTTTGTAATATTTTCAAAAAAAAAAATCTTCGTTATCACGCGCTTTAGTAAAGCGCGTGATATATGGCCAACAGATGGCGTAGTACAGTGGTGTCACAAATTCGTAATTTTGTATTTGAAAAAATCATTTTTTTAACCGTCGCTGTTGTGACATCTATAATAGTTTTATGTTTGCACTCCTGTATTCGAAAGCAACATCGTGTGAAAATTTGAAATCAATCGGTAAAGAAATTTCGGAGACACGGGAAGTCGAACAAGCTCACATTTACATTTTTATTTATATAGATAGATGACATTAATAAATTTTGCAAATTCTATCGAATATTGTCCCGCGTCGATTTTGCTAAATTGTGGATGACATTGGCCTACGTCAATGTTGACGGTGTCATTGGTCACGGAAATTTGCTTTAAAACCTGGAAAAGTCAGGGGAATATGAATATGTGGCTTACCATGTTCTCTCACGAATCTAAATACAAATTGTATGACCGAAAGAGGCGCTGCGTGCCATCCTGGTAATGCTCTAAAAACGCGTGTTTATTGAGGGGGAAGGGGGGAAAAGGAAATTGGAGAGGTCGAGGAAAGTACTTTCACACCCCATGCAAAATTGCAAACATGTACACTGTACATTATATGGAATTGAGTTGCACCAATTAAGCTTAAAGCGAATTAAATATTTTTAATTTTTAAATGGTTGTTTCAGCTTTGGCTTCGGCTATCAATTTCCGAAACGAGATTTTGCCAGTTACGTAATTTGATCCTTTGACCTTATCGAGATGAAAACGTCATTTTGTCAACTGTCTGGGATTTTAATGATGCAGTTGGCATCATTTTTTGAAAGATTGAAAATTGAAGTCGATGCTCCAAGTTGCGAGCACTGTTAAAATATGTAAACGAGAAACGTTGGGCCAATTTTCGCTTACATCCTATACCTAAAATATTAAAAAATTTAAAACTTCGAGTCTGATTTTGTTAGTAGTCGTGTTCTCGCAATGTTAAAAATGTTTAAATAAAGCCGGGTACACACTGAAGTTTACAGCAAACAAAAAACAACAAACAGCAAACAGCTTGTCCAAAAAGTGTTTG
>JAQGBX010007500.1:0-11373 GCA_034698745.1 Megaphyllum sjaelandicum | reverse complement strand
CATTAATGAGTAAGTTTTGGTCAGAGAATTTTGTATTTTAGTCAGGGAAAAGTCAGGGAGATTGAAAATGAAAATTTTGTGGCCACCCAGTATTGGGTTATTAAACGTAAAAAGAATTCCCAAGGATACAACTTTAAACTTCGATATGTTCAAAATATATCAAATTAAACGTTAATCTGAATTTTTCTCACATGCGGTTCACTGCACTTTTGTCTATCATGTAATTGTCATTTTTAACAACTGCTCAAATATTTATTTTCTATATATACGAAGATTCGTTTACAAAACCACTTGATGAGACCACTTATTTCGAGCTCGTGGAGTCATAACTATAAACAAGAGTTTTTATTACTACTTTTCTCTTAATTAGAGCAAATTTGCTCCGTGTTTTACCTGTTTGATGTAGCCTACTGTCCCTCGGGTAAATTAGATGATTTGTCCCAAGACAAAATTAATGGACACGAACTGAGCCAAGTTCAATTCGGATGGTTTTCGGTTTCGTGGTTTGTAAGGTTTTACACCAACATTCTTAAAGAAACGTTAAGAAATACCCCGTCCAAAATTGCAGAAGTTTCCTCCCAATTCAATCACTGCACAGTCCCCTTTTTACACACTCTTGAAACTCGCGTCAAGGGAGAAACCCGTTGAACGGGAAAACGGGCCTCGTTTCGACTTCTAAGAATCGAAATTGTGTACAAAATCTCATTTGATGAGCATCCTCTCGGATTTGCTAAGTCTCTTGCCATTTGCATTGAGGTTTCGTGCTGAGGAATTTAAAGCATCCTTCGGAATGCCACTTTCGTCCAAATCTGCATAAATGCAGACAACGTGCGTTTTTGTACATCCAAGCTACGGCTAAAAAGCACGTCTATGGGAAATGTTGAAATGCCAGTATAAGCGAAAAGTAAATAAGATTCTTTTATAGCGAGTTCAACGTGCCGGATTATAATGCAAGAAGGCCTTCTTCCGAACGAAATAGGAAAATGCCGAGCAAAAAAAGTGCGAAGAAAGATGCCACCAAACATCTCTTAATACCTAACCGAGTATGGCAGTTACTTTAACCACTAAGTTTCCACCATAAAATGACGAAATAAGCTGCGTGCATTTAAAAAACGTAAGCATTGAAAGGACGTGCTTTTGTGTCGAGTGAAAATTATTGTAACACATGAGCTCCAACAACATTTTCACTTTGATGTCAAAAGCAAATCAATATCCTTTATTATTATACAGCATAGTGGAAACGCCCTATTTTGGAATTTTAAGTTATTACATCACTCTTTTCTTTAAATGAAACCATAGAGGCATTTAATACACTCTTGAATTGAACCATTCCCAGGGGTTTACTTTCTTAAAATGATTGAAAGTACATGTATAACTGAAAAGAAAGTAGTGTAAGATGTACAGAGGTATCTATTTTAACACCCAAATACCATGACAAAATGTCACTTATGAACACGAATATTCCCCCCCCCCTCCCCAGTAACGTGATATTGATTCCACTTTGAAAATAACCTATACATTCTTTGAGGTTTCTTAACTAACTATACTAAGAGCACATCAACTGCTTAACCGGTTAACCGATGAATTTACATCAATAATAATTTACAAGGTTGTGATAAATTTTAGTGTAATTGTAATTGCCCCATTTTGTCCGAGGAAACTCATGTCTCGTAATTTAACGCACGTAACAAATGCTATGTTGGCCACTGTACACAGGTTGTCACTATACAAAGAATGCCTAAATTAAATTAAAATAATGAACATGTACACTGCACTTATACATATAGATTGTAATACACGTAGTAAAAAACCACAAAACCAAAAAAGTACAGAATCATCATGTCCAAGGGTTAAAGCAAGTTGTAACGTGACTCATCTGTTAGCTGGTCACTTTTTAAGGTACATTGGCAATGTAAAAATTGCAAAACAAACAACACAAAAGCCAACTGGTCACTGTACACAATAGACAGGTGGTCACTGGTCACTATACAGAGAGTTTTGATGAAGGAAATGTACAATGTACACTAGAAAAACTACACTAAAAAGTGGTCAACATAAGCAGATGGTCACCATTCAAAGGTGGTCATTTTTCCAGGTTTTACTGTAATTGGAACGATATCGCTGGATTAGAAGGCTAATTGTTCATATCTGCATGTTCATATCAGCTTGTTATTATGCGTATTATTTGTAGAGAACAAATTGGAATTGTGTTTCTCGTACAAACAATGTAAATGGAATAAGTCATCTGAAAAATATTTCATGAAATGTTGAAGTGTTTTTGTATGAAAATCTTCTTGCCAAATTTAATATCGGAATATTATTGTAAGAAAGTTTTTTCAATAAATATATTGGAATATATTTTTGTATGGTTTTTTTAATCCATTTTTGTAAAGGAAATACATGGAGTGCTTTTTCTTAAGAAATTTTAACATCTACATGTACTAAAATTGAAATATTTATGCAGGAAAGATCTTGTATAGAAAATTAAAATGTTTTTTTTAAAGTTATAACAAAAGTGTTTTAAATTAATAATAATAATGATTTTGTAAGATAAATTGGATTGATTTTTATGGATAATTATTTTTAAATTATCAGAACATATATTTTTCTAATACAACTCTTGTAAGAAATCTTATAATGTTTTATAGTAAAATTCATGTAAGACAGTTTTGAACGGTTTTACCTGTAAACTGTTTCTAAAAAATCGGAATGTTTTGTCAAACTACTTTCGTGAGAAAAAAATGTGCAAATCTTGAAACGTATTAGAAAAATAAACTGAACAATTCGTTAAAGATAATCTAATTGTTTGGACTTTTCTTGAGCTTATTTTCATAATCTATTTTTTTTTCATTTTCGAGCACCTCGTGAATTCACTAAACATGTAGTAAAATTAAAACGTTTGTAGTTTCCAAATACGAATTGTAAATAAATAATATAACAAAATATAAAAAAACATTTTCAATAAATAATATATAATATAATATTTATCGAGTTCTTAAAAATAACAGATAGTGCTGTAAAATATTCTTAATACTCTTAATTAAGCTACGATCACACTACAGGAAACATAGGGAAACTTAACTCCTATAACAAATTGTTGTCATTTCATTCTGGCAACAGAAACATACATGTATGTAAATTATATAAATGCATGTGCCTGGAAACAAATTTGTGTATTTTCAGGCACAAGCGGCAACAAATAGCATCCCAAATTCCTTTGTTTAACTTTAGTGTGAAAGCAGCTTTAGATTACTCGAAGAAACTGCATTCCTCTCTCAGTTGAAAGAAAGAACGTGACAAAAAGAGAGAACTATTATTAAAACACAAAAAAACAGTAAAAAAAACCGCAAGAAAAATGTTTATAAATATGATTCGACAAACAAGTTTTGACACAAGCCCATCAACAATCGATAAAAACACGACAGCGAAAAGAAACTATAAATAAAAGCGATGATGGTGGGGAGCGAAGAATAAATGGTACAAGGATAAAAATGTAGAAGAAATGAAAGGGAAAAAGATAAAAAGAAGGTCTTATTAGAATTGCCAAAAAAACGGCATTTATTAAATTTACGACTGTCCCGTGGCTACGGCGTTTTTAATGCCAAAAAAGCGAAATTTTTGGCTACGCGAGCGTTTTCCCACTCGACGAAAACTAGGTAGAAACCCCCAAAAAAAGATCGATAAATGTCAACGTTTAAACGGAAAAACAACACGTGTGACATATTTGGTTAGGAGGCAAAAAGGAGAAAAAGCCACTTTTGAAATTAGGCAGAAATCCAGATGCAGCAAAATGCTGGCAGAATATCAAGCGAATTAAGCTTCATTTGCATTGCCAAAACACACGCCTCTTTCTCCTAAATCAAACACTTTGTTGGCTCAGCTTTTATGTTGCTTGTACTGACGTCTGATTAGTTTATCGTCCATTAAGTCGAGAATCGTCAGTTCAAAGTTTGGTTTTGCCCCTGGATTTATAAGAAGCTTCTCTGCGTGGCTCTACTGCTAGCAGTGATTGCCCGTTTTTTTGGAGTCAAGGGGCTAGCGTCCGAAATTTCGCAAAAAAATTGAAATTTTAGGAATACTTGGACAAAAACTTTACGAATAGCACTTTTTAAAGGTCGTAAACCATGAAATGGCTTCCTTTTGCACACGTGACTTCACAATTGCCAAAAGCACTATCGTAAAGTTTTTCTTTGAGTACTAACTTTTATTTGAAGAGAATATGAATTCAAAAAATAATTTAACAGATAAAACCACTCTTTCGTTTTAGAAAAATTTAATTTGACTCGTTGAAAATAATGGGTTAAGTTTGGGAAAAATGCATTCTTAACCAAGTTCGTATTTTACAATGTGAAAATAAAAGAATTGAAAGCAATATCCTTGAAATGTCAAAATACATCTCTTTTGTAACTAAAGTAATTTAAAATCATTATTTTACTTTTTTTAAATTTTTAGTTAGATTTAAAGATGTATTGCGTATGGTAATTATTACAAGACTTGTCTGCATAGCTTAGACATGTGCACATAAATTTTGCCAATTTATTGGGCGAAAAAAAATTAAATATTTCAGCTAAAAATAGCTGAAATATAACATTTCGCGAAAAAATTATGAAATTATGTTTCGAGAAAACAAGATTAATAATATAATAAGCACGGAATAATTTTGGAAAAAAAATATTTATTGATATCTATTGTTCATTGTGATAAATTCTTAAATGATCTTTAACAGATTCTCTTAAAATAATTTTGGCTCATTATTAGTTTATTTTTGGATTCAATGTTAAAAAATATAAATATTTGTTTGGTTCAACTATTTGTTTGAAATAAAAATTACGAAGCACATGGCTTACTATTTCCACATTTAAAGGCTTTTTTTACTTTATATTTCATGTATTTTTAAACCTAGCGTACAAGAACTTTGGCCCTTCCTCCGGCCCCTACCCATGCCATTTTCATTATGATAGTAGGCTAATAAGTTGAGTTTAAGTGAATGTAGGAAATAATTAATGCCAAAAAAGCAACATTTTTAGAGAATTTAATCAAGGAAATAGAAATTTTTGAAATTAATTTCATAACAATGCAATGGAGGAAATTATTTTACTTTTTCTATTGCCAATTTATTACGCTAAAAGCTTCCAATACAACCCATTTTGTTATAAAAATATTTTATAGGCTTAAATTATGGCTAATTGCATTAAGATCGATTAGTACATCAATAATTATTCATCTTTCACTGCAAAGCTTAGTCTCTAGCTTTGATGGCCAACCTCCGTTAATAAAAGGAGCTTTTATTTGAATTTCTGAGAAAAATGTGATTTACAGACAAAAACCTGTGCAATATCAAGATAACGAAAATAATAAGAGACAAATCGGATAAAATTTATATCATGAAAAGAAAATTTAGTGCTGTCACAACGCAAGAAGTAAGTTGTAACTTCTTTTCACTGTTAAAAATGCAAACGATTTGCATAAAAGCTAGACGGGACCAAGTTGAAGGAACATCACATTTTGTTATTCAAATGTAATTTATATTTTTATCTGAACTTTGCGCATAATACATGCTGATGATATAAATATTTATGATGTAATTTAGTAGAGTAAATAAGGGTAGATTGCACCGAAACTTACATTACCTAAATGAAGATTATATAACTGGAATTTTGTGCAAACCGAAAATAATAATCTGACCAATTTTACCAAATAAAAATATGTTGACTTGACCAGATTTTTATTGGTGGTTAAAAGTTTAGAAGCATGTTGCACAGTTTTTACCTTCAGATGAATATAGTACAAACTCACCAATAATGGCGAAACATGTTGCAAACTGCAAAGAAACGCAAATAATAATAGACCAGAAATGCATGTTTTCGAGCTGACCACTAGACGTCCAATAGATGACCACTAGTTGCACGTGTTCACATGACGGTCAACCGCACTTCGAGTTATTTCGTCACCCTGGAAATAGCTTGTCTATTGCTCCTGGACAGTTAATTACGAACCAACCGACCAATGTCCATCACCGCTAATGGTCAGTTAACTTGTGTCCGGCACTTGTTGGATCTTCCAGGTGAATGCCAATAGCACGCGTTTGCGTCAAAAAATCGATGACGTCCATATTGGAGGGCTATCATGCGTCTGAGATATTGTGGAATCCAGTGCATTTTTTTCTAGTTTAAAACTGTGTTTGACGAGTCAGGCTTTGGTCTTTTGACAGAAGTTTTTTTAAAATAGTTCGTGTCTTTTTCTATCAAGACATGTAAATTATAATTTTTTTTTATATCTGTATTTAAGTATTAAAATGTTTCAATTTGATAATAGTTACTACATTGTAAGTCCATAGCATATGTATAAACATAAACATATCTATATACCTGTATATTGTGGAATATGTACTCGGAATTTGTGTTATGATCATTATTGTCACAAATATTTCAACTATGCTCCCCAACCGTAAACGCTCCACTACAATTAGACCAAAAAATAAAACTTTAAAAAGGTCATTTACTGGACGATAAACGCAGATTAAGTTTGCAAAAAATGCATTTGCACAACATAGCCAAATGCAAACGCCCCATTTACTACTCAAAAACGATGAAGTAATATAATTCTTTCCGATGTGACGACAAGCATGGTTTTCGAAGAATCCAACTGAAGCAGGAAATCCTTATATTCGATCGACCTTGAGACGACGAGCTAAGATTAAGTTTGCAAAAGATGCATGGACTTCCGTTTTGCGACCATTGCCGGCAGGTGGCGCCACCATCTACGCGAGGTTTTCGAACGAAGGATTTGTTGGCTTCTTGATCCATATCGTTCGTTGGGAATTGGGATAAATTTGCTGCCGTTGGATGTTGCGCTTCGGTTCGCCCCTCCGTACTTGCGACGCTCGAAAGTCCTAGCCAGTGGTCAACCGTACATCGTCCGGACAGGAGGTCAAAGGTCAGTCAGCAATTCTCGCCCCATTCGTATTAGTTAGGGTAATCGTATAAAAAGGTATGGGCGGTAGGCCTATGAATGATGAACTCTTTCGGCTTATTTTATTGCGGTTTTTCGTAAAACCTTAAAGCCTAATTTCCATTGAAATTCATCAAAAAAAAATTTAAGAAATTTCAAAAACAAAAACACGTCGCGTGTTGGGTTTTAATCTTTATGAAAAATGTGCTCAACTTGTCTTTAGCCGGCATTGATTTCGTCGTTAAAACGCAAATTAATCGTGACGTAAGCCGTTGTTGTGCGCAGTTGTTTACCGTTTAGGACGCCCTAGGCGGCGCTGCGAGCGCTAACAAGTTTTGAAGCAAACAACATTTTCGAAACATAACCGCGAGAAAGATAATTTATAAACTGCCCGAAATCTCGTCGGAGCAGCTAGAATTTTGTGGAAGCTCGTGATTGTACCGGAAACTAATTACAAATTGCGGTTGAAATGACGTCACGCTTCATGCGATGACGTCCAGCTTTCGAGTGGTATGACGTCATCACTTGGCCATGTTCCTGGGAAACGCTAATGATGCGGTAAAATGGCGATAATGAGTCTTAGTCATCTCTTGCAAAGGCCAACACGAGAGGTTTTGGTCAGTTTTTAAATAGATTGACTCTCCATAAGAACCATGTTTTGTCAAAAAGCAGGGTGGCCACAGGTCAGGGAAGTCAGGGGGAAACAAATTGATCATGGAAGTCATGGAAATTTGTGAGTGGTTAGGGAAGTTTTCCCAAATCAAAGAAAAATGCTATCCATGCACTCAGTCTGCCAGCAGCTCCAGCTCCAATCCTCTTCAGCTAGACTCGTAACAAATTCTAGTGTTTTGTCAAGCTTCTCATTGAAATTGTTATTTTATTTTTCATTATGTCATAAAAATTGATATGCATTAACGAGTAAGTTTTGATCAGGGAATTTTTGATTTCAGACAGGGAAAAGTCAGGGAAATTGAAAATTTTATGGACACCATGAAAATTGAATTGTGAACAGATCAGTATAACATCTGTTATACTGTTATACTTTATACGAAATTAATTAAATGCATGCAAAAAGTTAACTGTCCATTCTGTGGTTAGCAAATGTAAAGGCCGTCACACACTAGGAAATTTATTTCCCGAAATAAATTGTCCGATTGCCCGATAGTCATTTCATCTGAAAAATATTCCTTTTTGCTGCACACATGGAAGAACAAATTTCAGAATATATCCCTACAGTATTTGGCCACACTGCTTAAAAGGAAATGTGGGTAAACTAACTTGACAACACTGCTTATTCAAATGCCTTTCCTTTTTGGCTTAGGCAACAGAAAGGATTTTTTGTGCATGGTGTTTAAAACATACATTATATGACGTCAAAGTGTTTCCACAAATAATTGCTCATAGCGAATTTTACTGGACCCACTCGTGCAGTGCCATTGGCTAGCCAGTGCCACCGGAAGTCGTGAAATTTTTGGCGCCGTGTAAGCTCATGACGTCACCGGTCCGCCATGTTGCATACACTGCCTACACCTACTCTTTCGTCAGTGTCGTTCGTGTACACTGAGTGCAGATATTGAACCCCAATCGAAGAAGGTACTTAGGGCGCACTTACTACACTGAAGTATGGATGTTGCCCAACCGATTGAAACTAGTGCAGAAACTTACACTCGGTGTACACTTTTTGGCCCAATCAAATTCGCTATCAGAATAGGATCATTATCTATTCTGGAAATACTTCCGGAAATACAGTATGTTTGCAATGGAAATATTTCCTAACACACGGGGAAATACCTGTATCAAGCAACAATATTTCTTGAATCAAATTTCGGGATATAAATTGCCTTTTGTGTGACTTCCTTTATGGTTACTTCCATTTATTCATCCATAGCATGCCACAATGTAGGTTCTATGGTTACCATGGCCATTTCTCTTTTAATAGACAGTCCCATTCTTTAGTTTCCAAATGACACGGTTGTTTTCATCCATTCACTGTGTATTTACCAATTCTATTATTACCAAATTCAATGGTTACTTCATTCATTCATTCATTCTATGTAGAACCCTCCCATGCCGTGGTTACCATGGTTACATTAATTCCTTCCCCAATAATACTTACTATTCGATGGTTACCATGGTTACCTTCATTCATTGATCAAAATAACCTCGTTTTCTAGATGCATGTAACATTGTTATTTATTCCTTTATCAATTGAAATCCCAATTCTATGGTTACCATGGTTGCTGTATACGTTTAACAGGTTAAACATCCCTCGTTCTATGGTGGTTACCATGGTTACGATCAATGCTTGATCAACAGAACACTCCATTCTATGGTTACTATGGTTACATTATTTTGCGCTTCAATTATGGTCATTACAGATTGACACATCGACTCACACAAGTTGAAAAAAAATAACCAATTACAGGACGGAACAGTTCGAAATTGCCACCATCTTAGGAGGTTCAATGTGGAGTCTAATGTCGAACATTGATGCTTAAGGGTAGTTAATTTAAAATCGAACGGAAAGTGAAGCCACCTATTTTGGAAGATGTTTTGGAATGACGATTTTTACCGAGATAATTAAAAATACCATTAACCTATACTATTTTATAAGTGACTAAAATAGTTATTATATTATGTTTAGTTCAAATTTCCCAAGTCAATTAATCACGAAAACATGACTAGGGTTAGTTAGCACATTCCAATACGATGCATCTTTGAGCCCTCCAAGATTCTAAATTATTCGTATTGAGTTTCTTTGAGTTAGTAGTAGGATGTTAAAATTTAATGGCACGAAATATGCGCTGGATGTTTGATTGATCGAAAATGACGTCACAACGAAAGCATTTTTTTTTTTTTTTTTAGTTTAGTTTAGTTTAATAAGTTTATTGAGGGAAGAAAGCCCAAAAGAAAACGTAATAACAGAAACAGATATGAGAAAACAAGTGAGTCAAAATGCAAAAAGCTAGAAAATTAAACCGGGTACATCTTGCACAGCTTGTACAAATCATAAACAATCCAGTACATGACAACTCGTACATACAATCGTTCTCACTGATTATAAATAAAAAACAATGTGACTACTTGATTCAAGTTATGAGAAAACCAGAGCATGAGCCAGATACAGTCCTGTAAATAAGCTGTCATGAGTTCAAACTTACTCACAATAATAAATTACAAACAGGAATACATGGTTGCTCCCTTTGCAGGGTCCTCCAAGATGGCGGACAGCGTCACTTCCGGCGACAAGGCTTTTAGCTCTAAGGCCGTCCTGCCGCCCATCGGCAAGAACGACGCCACTGGCCCGGCGTCCGATCAACCGGTGAGGTCCAAGGTGAAGGTACGTCCGGCTAAGCTGAAGACCCCCCTCGACCAGGTGCTGTCCACGGAGGGCGGTGCCTGCCTTCACAACTACCGGCCGATCGGCACGCCCCCGCCGACCAGCCTGCGCAAGTCGGCTCACGGCGAGGCCACTGGTCAAGCGTTCGCGGCCAGCTCGTCAGCCGACCACTTCGGCTTCCCCAAGATCAGCGTGGAGGACTGTCCGGAGGATTGCTCGGACAACGACGAAGATGGCGGCGATGACAACCCCGGCTGTCCAGCGGCCAATGTGACGCCGGACAACCGCAGAGCGTCGCTGTGCGCCGAGAACAACAACGGCGACGGAGGCGGCCTAAGTCCGCCCACCAGGCTGGTGACCAGGGACCAAGACGGCCTCGTTTTCGAGCTGACCGGTGGTCAAGACCCCGCCCAAAGGCCCAGCGGCAAGCAGTCGCCTCTCACCCCCACCAAAAAGCCCGGACGCCTCGAGCCCATTCTCAAGTGAGACTTCGGGTGGCAAATTCGCGCTTGGCCATAGCTGAAATTGACCGGATATGGCTCGATGTGTGGACTCGAATTGACCGGATGTGACCATTTTTCCACTTGATCATGGTTGAGCGACGGTTACCTGAGTGATCGTACATGGAAACTTTAGTCAAATATGGGAACCTGATTTGTACTCGATGTGTGACCAGATTTGATGTCGATGTGGACTCAGTGTGGCCAGATAATATTATTGATGTGGCAGATGTTCGATGTGGTCATATTAGGGCTACTTTTATCTGCGTGGATTTATATGCAGTGGCGTAACTAGCTATGGGGCCGGGTGGGCCTGGCCCACCCCAGATGACCGACTGGCCCCCCCCAGAAAAAAAGAAAAAAAATTTTTTTTTAAGTTTTCAAAATTGTCCCATGCAAAAATGCAATTTTTGTACTTTGGCAATGCCTAAGTATTCACAATTTTTAAAGTTTTAAAAATTTTCCTATGCAAAAATGCAATTTTTGTACTTTGGCAATCCCTTTGGCAATGCCGGCCAAAGGGTGGCTAATCAAACGTGACAGAAAATCTGTCTTTTGCCCATTTCAACTTTTTCACACATT
>JAQGBX010007499.1:0-11373 GCA_034698745.1 Megaphyllum sjaelandicum | reverse complement strand
CACACCAGTTGGATAAGATGTCAAGGTCCCTTTGCAAGACAGATGGATCCTCAACACTTACCTCATCATATAGTGCAGAATCGTAAGCAAAAAATTTGGATTTACAAGAAAGAATATATATAATCTAGTTGGGTTGATGTACAATCTGGTACCCCAGATTGTACATCAACCCAACTAGATTATTTCCCATCTATAACAACCTTTGTCTACGATTTGACAAAAAGGATTATCCCTACACTTTATAAAAATAAATGAGAAACATAAGAAACGTAAGATTAACAATCAACGCAATTTTCTCAATTTGTATCACAGCAGATTAAATACTGGCACCAGCTTGTCCAATATGTGCATTCACCCTCATGCACCTAATGGAATTATGAGTGTGCATACCTTTTGGCATTTTCATTCCTACTCTTGTCTTGTCTAGGTCAAAGCCATATAGGATCGGATAAAAAGAATGTGCTAAATAATATACAAGTTATCGGCATGGATAACACAAACAGCATTTTCGTTCATTGTTAGACCATTTCTGGGCTTGAGGAGATATTATTGTAGATGGAGTGACAAGCATTTGTACGGTGCATGCCATCCGTCCATAATACTTTTACATGAGTAATACTTTTTTCTAACTCATGCCCTTTTTTAATCTACCTCAGCAGAAAACTGTTACCGTTAAGAATTTATAAAAGAAATTGATCAACTCACCTGGATAAGGCACTTGTCCATGTGTTACTAGTTCCATTAACAAAACTGCATAGGACCAGACATCAGACTTAATTGTAAACCTTCCATATAATACTGCTTCCGGGGCAGTCCATTTCACTGGAAACTTTGCTCCTTGCCGTGCAGTATATTCAGAGTCCTCAATCACTCTTGCCAACCCAAAGTCTGCTATTTTCACACAATTATTTTCCCCAACTAATATATTTCGTGCTGCTAGATCACGATGAACTAGTTGCTTGAGCTCCAAATTCATCATTCCTTCTCCAATCTATTTTTAAAAAAGGTTTGCATTAAAGAAGAACAAGATTTTAGCATGATTGCCAAATTTATAAACCTTTTTGATTTTATAATATTTATAAGAAATGGATTGCTGCAAATTTCTATGTGCAAACGTTCAAAAACAACCACATGTACATTCTTTGAAAACGAGAATTAGTATTTATGAGATTTCAAGGTATGGTTACAAATATTGGGATAATATATGGAAAAAAACAGAATTCAACCCAAAAGCTACAGAAACAAAAAAGTAATCTTATTACCTGTGCGGCCATATCAATAAGTTGAACTATTGTTAAATTTTTCCCAAGACCATTTCGCAGGTAATCCAATAAACTACCATTGCACATGTATTCAGTTACAATATGAAATGGCTCATTACGGGAACACACAGCATAGAGAGAGACTAGTTTATCATGTCGGAAAGTTTTCATTATGGCAGCTTCCTCCAAGAAAGCTTCTGAAGACATCGTGCCTGGCTTCAGACTTTTTATGGCAACATCTCGCGTCCGTTTCCATTTACCTGTTTTAAATAAAATATTAAACCATATTTTTAGTCAACCATCAATATTGTAGTGGCCACAAAACAAAACTGCAAAGAGTGTAATGATGAGTACTAACCATACCACACTTCACCAAAGTTTCCACTACCAAGCTTTCTTATAAAATGCAACTCGCCAGGATCAATTTCCCACTGATCACGAGTTTCTGGAGATAAGTCCCACACGTGAGGAGGAGGTTTGGGGCAAGCAAGAGTTAACTTGTGACATAAACCATTGGAATGTCCTAAAAAGATAGCATTGGTATTTAGTAAGAACAAAGAGGACAGAACTTGTATATGAATACCGAGCAATGGGTAGTTCTTTGGTGATTGCATTTTGAACTATCAAAGGCTTCTGACAAAATTGTTCCACTATTACTAAGATAAAAAAATTAGACAATTTCATATTGCTTTAATATATAGTTTACCTGAATACATTATGACAAGATCCTGGAGCGTCTGAAAGGTGTGTTTTGTAGTAATGTAGTAGCCACCATTATCTAGGCACTTGATTTTATAGTGTTTCACGTGATAACCTCTGGCTTGTTCATAGTCTTTGATGGAAAGTGAAAATCCACCAGCTGGTTTAAGAAAATATGATTAGTTTGAGAAGACTGTGGTAGCAGAATTGCGCAATCAAATTATGCAACAATTACTCACATGAAGCTTGTTCACTGTTTCGGATAAGAAATGTACCCCTGGGATTATCATGGTGCAGTAGAAGTTTTTCAGCATCCTTCCTCAAAATATTTTCAAAGAACCAACTGTGTAAAATAGGGTTAATACATAAAGCATGATTTCACCATCGGCAGATCGGGCAGAAAGGGGGCAGCACATGCACGTGAATCTACATACTCTTCACTGCGGATTGTTCTTTCCTCAGCAACATAATTTCTAGGAATGAATCCTTCTTGATGATTAGTTAAATGTTTCGCAACCCACCAATCTTTATCGCTGAAATTATCAAAACGCTCGTTAAAAATTTAAATTATTACTCACAATATATCACAGCATGCAAATGTATAATGCTTTATCTTACTTATCGTTTAACACAAGCAAACGGTCTCCTTTCACAAAGCATAAATCATTTTTTTCATTGCCACTGTAATTATACATGGCAACAACAATGCTGTTACAAGTGCCACCTAAAATGTTAAAATTATAACATGTTAATCCCAACAAACCCAAAAAAATATTTCCTATAAATTCAATGATACCATGGATGGCTATAATTATATTCACTTTCAAACGCCATACAATACTTGTCCATAAAACTGATTTAGAGAAACTTGTAAACGTTGTAATTTATCCCATCCACAACATTCATTACTGTATTCTAAAAACCCCATTATAGTTTCCCCCCATAACCACATGGGAAAGACTCCAAGCCCACACCCTCTTACCCCATAGATAATACCAAATCCCATATAAAAAACATACTTGCACATACATATTAGGCCTACAATTAGAGTAATTTAAAAAAATACACTTTAAAATAACAATAAAAATAACAATTTTTAAAAATACAGTACTTTACTGTTAATAAGAATATGTTTATGAATGTGTACAAACTCTATTAAGTTATTACAGGTAACTACAACCGTAGATAAGAAAGGCATGCCCTCTTTGCAACTGCCAACAAAAATGTCAAAAAATCGAATCACTTCTATAGTACCTTACAAGAACATTTATTTGACTAAATGTTGGAGTGTGGGAAGAAATAAATCAGCAATACAAGCAAAACTAAGATCTAAATAAAAAATTTAACATATGGATAAAACTAATTATTCCAGACTACAGTGTATTATTTATTATATTGGGTTTTTCTTTAACAAAATCACCAAATAGCACTGGTTAAAAAAGGCTAGTAATATTTTTGTAAAATTCTTACCATAATACTGAAATCTATTCCTAAATATGGCTGCATTAAGTAAAAAAAGCATAAAAACGTATAAGCAAGCGAATTATGGTAACGGTGTAAGGGGATCAAAAAGGCACGTTTGCAAGCTTGAAGCAAATAAATACACATGTAAATAAATCAAATACTCACAAGGCAGGGCACTTCGAACAACATCAACATGAACAACCTGGCCATTCGGGGAACGCGTATATCTAGCAATGGCACCTTCTCCATGAGTAGTGTCTAGGATAGGATCTTTGGTCTGCAGCGCTGATGTGACATCATCGCTAGGAGTTTTGGGACATAGGCAATTGCCCATCTCTTCTTCGATCTTCGATAAAAAACAAAACCTCTAAAATAAATGAAAATAGATTTTTTTTTCAGATACAAAAATATTCCACATTTATTTGCATTTAACCATGCTGCATTTACAAGAAAACAACTAAAATCTCAATAATATATTAATAGAAGGCTAATACGCTTGTCTTCAAGAATATTCAAACCATATTATTAGTTTTTCTTTTACCAACAACTCTCAAAAGGCATAAAAAATTGGATTCCTCTGACCACCATAAGAATTTGTTAATATACTTACTGGGCACCAATTAGCATCAAAGCATGGATGGCTAAAATCCAACAGGACTAAATCTAGTCCAAACAGCAGCAAGTAATGTGATCCACATATTTATATTTCACGATTGTTAACAAATTTCAATTTTTCTTCCAACTTTTTAAAGCAAACACGCCAGTAACAGTCACTCTAGTCACATCCTGCCAATCATGTGCTAAAATGACCATTATGCCTGAAACAAAAAAGGCAAGTAAGTCGAAGATTTCAACAACTACAAAGGGAAACAAAGTGACTAATTAACGAATTGAACTTGAAACGCATGCTAGTTCCATATAATAAGATATAGGCCTACATAAAGCAGGAATGATTTAGATATGACTCAATGGTGCCTTGCAATGTATACAAAGGTTGTCACTCCTGGTGCAAAATTTGTCATCTTAACTGAAATTCATTTTAATTTCAAGTCAATGGACATTCATCCAGGTTTTAATGTCATCCTAATTAACAAGTTACGTTTCATTGTGCTTAAAAAGTGTTAAGTTCAATTTCAAGTTAGCCCCATTAACAAAAAAATAAATAAATAAATAAAAAAAACGTTTACATATTTTCGTGACACTTAAATTCGGATAAAATTTAAGATTTAAGAATACCAGGTAATGTTAAGCCTGTAAAGAATAGATATTTGCAAACTACGGACAGTGCACCCTTTTAATTCAATGACATTACAAGTAGCTCCAAATGCTCCAAGTAGCACTACTAGGAGCAGAGGTGTAAGGGGCTAAACTGCTTATATGTTACTGGAAAAATGCAAAGAGAGCCAAAATGCTCCCAGCATAGTCTCCGTAAAAATAATGCCAATCAATTACTTTGATAGTTTTTGTAGTATTTACAGAATACAAAGCAGAATACAAAACAGTTGCAATGCAATTTTAGAAATTTCGTTGTTGCACTTATAGATGTGTGAAGTGTCGACTTTAATCATCAGACCTAGATTTCCCCTCAGAAGTGGAAGAGGGTGGCAAACGCATGCCCTGTATCGTTTAATTTTCTGTGAGAATTTCTAGCGAGCGAAGCCCCTGATTACTCAAAGAAATCTACCGAATATTCATCGGCTTTTTATTTGGTGGTCTATCAAGAAATGGCAATTCGTTGCATCAGTTTCCATGGATACGGCAAAATAGGCATCAAGTGGCCGGCTGCCATTAGCAAATCAGCAGCCATCAATGAAATTAGGTTTTTAGGGAGAATTTTGTAAATGTCTCGGATAGGAAATTGGGAAGAAGAGAAAGGAAGAGCAGATTTCAACCACTGAGGCACAATTCTATTCAGAAGATTTATCTGAGATGTTCATTCCCAATCTTTAGGTTATTGGCAACGGATGTAATCGTTGGCAATATGGTATCTCAATGGATGAAACAAACGGGAGCAAATCTGGGTGAAATATTAAAAAAAAATTATCGACACCTTTATAGAAAAGCAAGATTATATTGTCGGCATTCTAACTGTAACGCTCTCTTGAATAGGGGCAATATCGCGTAATTGCGGCTTACCAATTACACTTCAGTACAAAGATAAGGTTTATATTAAAAGGGAATTTACCATTAGGCACTAATCAAATCATGCTTTAAAACCCAATAATTTTATCGCGTGTCGTACGAGCATACATGTACTAGTATATATCACTTGAAAATATTCCCCGTTCTCAAATCTGTCCCGAAATCAAATCACGTGATGCATTTCGCCAATTAGTAATGCAGTCCGACACGAGGAAGCTTCCTAAAACTAGACGGAAACTGGTCGTCTCGGCGAATGTGACCGACAAGCCCAACTGGATATGCTCATTGCGCGCCTTGTATCATTTTTCCGTAACAAAATTTAATTTAAAGATGATATTTGATCTAGTGCAGCACGAGCAGATTTTCCCAGCAGCCGAGTGACGAGGATACGGGCAAGCGAATAAGATTTCATTCACTTTACGTAATCATTTTAGCCCTGTCACCCGACAATAGCATCCCTCGACCAGCGCAAATAGCTGTCATAATTAATTAAGCATCCGAGGGAATGGTTACATTGTACATTTCCAGATCGACGATCGAGGCTAGCTATCTATCATCGCCGAGCACGGGCCCAGCACAATTTAATGCAAATGATAATGGATATAATTGCGAACGGAGGAGGGTCTCGTCGAAGCTCTCTTCAGGCACACCGAAGCAGGGGAGACGAAAAAGACCAAACCCATTTAATAAAGAAGGGTTGAATGGGCGCAAAACGCACCGGGATAGCGAGGGGAAGCTGGGATGGCTGACAGAATAAAACAAATCAATAAAAGTACAAAACGGTGACTTCATTGGAATCACGGTTGCGATGAACCTTTTTTCTGGATTTTACGGATGATGCACGTTTCGCTCCCTGGGTTTCTTGCAAAGGTTAGCCCGGGACAATGTTTCACACTTCGTAAAGTTCCTGTAGTGTCACTTTGCATCTTGCACCTTCCATTTAACGATGATATTCTGTACGAGTAGATGCGACAGTAACTACTCGTACTCACTTTCGATATGTAAATCAATTTCACCGATGCGAGTCTGAATGGCAATAACAAAATAGATAAATGGGGCCTAGCATAGGTCTCATCCTTACTGGGAAATCCACCAGAATAAGTTGTTGATTCATGACAGCAATTACAAATAGGTTCAAAACGTTATCTTAGCAAGATGGTATGACTAAAACCATTTACTAACCATCATATAAATGAAACCTATAGTTTAATGCGTCGATCACTCAAGATTTAATTCGGCAGGTTTGATGATAGGTTTGGTTTAAAAGCAAAAATGCTTTATGTAATTTTTTTTTAAATCGCGATCATCTAAGCACATGAACTAGAATTTTTAAAAACCTCGCCGAATTTGCTAGATAGCCAGAGTATTTTTTTTTAAAGTGCAACAAAAATTAAAAAAATAGCAGCACTTAGATGACGCACTGTAAATCGTTACAATATTTTCCAATATTTCCCCCTATAAACGTTAAAGCCATTACCTCATATACAATGTACACGTATTTCAGAATAAATTGTCATTTAGGAAAGGTGTTTCGTTTCATAACAGGGAAGCAATAAATACAGTAAGATAAATTTTTTTTTCGATTTTGTCATTCGCTTTTAAACATTTATAATAGGCCCACATTTTATTTTCACGAGCCTCTCCCACATTTCTATGTAGATTACAAGAGATAGTGAGAAATGATATTCACACGTTTAAACTATAGGTCATTTGGATTAGTAGCCAACATGTTCTTGCACAAGTATCAATTTCGTACAAGCATTGGCTGATGCACGCAACGCTACCCAATGGCAGTGTTTGTTAATGGCACGTCTAACAAAGCGACTACCATTGGCCACAGAACAGGAGGTGAACTGCATCGACTGTCAATATGATCCGTGGAAGCCAGTAGCAAATTCCATTGATTATGGTAAACAGGAATCTTACCATATATTTTTAGCGTTTCGATGACAACAATTAAATTATTTCTCCACACTGTTGCTCACACCGCACATTTTCATTATTATCCTTTTAGGTAAATTAATTTGGCCCGAATCTGACCAATGTCACGTCGCTGGTTTCCGCACTCGAATGTCAAATATCCAATTCATGGCATGATGCCAGACCATGTACGTACCTGTACAGACTTGGTCTGGTACAAGTTGGTCTAATCTTTGGACCATTATCGGCTGAGACATACCCCCCATTTATCCATGACCAGTTTCTTGAAGACGTTTGCCAGCAGCAGGTGCTTGGCCTGGCACCTTTTCGGCGTCTGTCCAAGACCATTTCACCCAGCCACCAGCTGTCCCCATTTCCTTCTTTGGCAGTAGGCGAAGAAGAAGCGATAAGCAAACAAGGTACCGGTACATGCGCCATACGGTGGGCAGATGTCAGGGGGATTTTTTTTTTGCCCTAGACAAGTGCCGAATAAAGGCCTGAGAGATGAATGAGAACAGGGAGAAACCATGAGAAGAAAAAAAAAACGACTGGGGTAAGATCTGGAGATTCTAGACCATGGCAAATGAAGAGCTGCAGTAGTATGCGCCGTAGATTACGCACCGATCAGTCTGTCAACAGCGGTTTTAATGGATGGCTGGCACTAAAATTAGACATTCAAAAATAATTTTGACCGCTTTTCTTTATCTTAAACGAATATTAATATTGCGGTGAGCTTTATGAACGTCCAATTTATTGGTTTGCGTGTTCCATTCTCCCAATTCCTGCTAATACAGAACAAGGGCACTCTGAAAGTCACACGATATAAAAAAAAAAAAGATAAATGAGAGTTCCATGGCGTTATCTCGATACTTGCCCCTGCATTACATCAGCGCTATAATCAACAATGGTTGCTCATTGATATCCTACGGTCCAAGAGCTCTAACCACCAGCTTTATAAATTTATCTCCAAAGTTACAGCTCATCCCATGCTCATCGGTTGTGCAATGAATTTATAAATTTCAGTTGTTTTTCCTCGAATATCCGCTTTCACCGCCAATGTGTCAATGGTTTGAGGAAGGGAATTTCGTGGTTCCATCGCTGAAACTGATGTAATAAAGTTTTGTGAAATCGCTGCTCCACAAATCATCAAAAATCGTAACATTTCGATTAGTTTGTCTGAAGTAATTTAATAATCGATATTAGCGGTTCCTAACTGCTCTCAGGTCAAAACAATTTTAAGCCCGATCTGTCCAGGCAAATTACTAAAGTCGACATTTGCTAAAGGATTTTATTATTTGATCCCGTTATACGACTAGACGCCTATATTGCAACTCGTTGTGCTGGTAGCCATGTTGATGACGTCAAAATTATCTTCAAAGTTGACGATCCCCGCCTATGTGATACACTTTCGTCCGAAACACTGTTTGACTTTGCACGAGAATCAGCTAGTGCACACAGTCATGACAGTCATCCATGGGCAATGCGTTGGATGGCCCACACCATGGAGAGGAAATAAGGGTGTAGACTAGACTCAACTGGATTTGAACTCAAAGACCCCGAAATGACTAATGCATAAGCCCAACAGGACTCTCTCCCCTATTTCTAGCCTCGCGTATCCCTTCTTTCAGAGCCCCTCCTGTCTCCCTTTTTGTGTTAGCACGTGGCCCAACCCCATTCCCAGCAAACCAGGTGTTTAAAAGCGTGCCGGTTCAGTCATTTTTCCCTTCCCCCCGCAAGTCTTATATGAATGAAAGACCAGGTGTTGCACGAAACATCAGACATGTATAATGGGTAACCATGAGGGTAGCAAGGGAGTCATACAATTTAAAATGGACAAAAGAAGCACGTGGACATAAGATTTTAATCTCATGTTTGGGTTAATAGCCAAGGCCATCTACCAGTGTACAATTCTCGTACAACAGTACACCGAAGAAGCGTTGCATTGTTTATTGAGAGGGTATCCACAATTATTTTCCTTGGTTTATCTTTCTAAAATCGTTTTGCACCATTGACTGGAGAATTCGCACGCGATGTGCTCGTGAGAATGCAGACAGATCTTGGATAATTATCGGTTATAATCATTTTTCAGGAATTTGCGAATGAAATTTGGTGCAGTCTATTTAATATCATGCACCCGTTTTATAACTACAGTATATCCACTGTAAATACCGGTAACATTTTTTACTGGTGTTCTAGGAAGGTAAAAGCAATGAAGCAAATTCACTGCTTCCTGCAAATTTGGGTGTACGGGTAGATAAAATTGAAGGTCATGATACATTTTAAGAAACCCTTAATTATACAAAATGCCGTCATCATGAAATTTCATATATAGAATCTTTAAGCGCGATTTTCGATATAATTAACGCGAACTAAATAATGCACTATATATATAGCGTGCCCCAAAATAGCAGACGCGCTTTAAAATTTAAATGAACTCTCTCAAATGTCAATAATGACAATAAAGTTCCGTTTCAATTTCAACAAATGAAACATGGCATTGAAATCAAAACACCGAAAACGAACACATAAAGGAAGAAACGAGATTAAGGCAACTGATCATTATCAAGAAAACGTATGAGAAAATCACAAAAATGTGATCTTAAATGCCCTTGACGTCACCCTGAGGTACAAGCCCTGTTAATCTTCAGATCCCGACAGGTTTAATAAAATGCAGACAATATCAAGCCCAGCCTTTCTTCTCATATAAAAAAAAACTAATCATGGATTAACACTTAATTGACCTTACACGTAAATGGCCTATAACTACAAAGACGGCAACTAGAGTTATTTGTTACCAAAGAGGTTCTTGTTTATTTTGCCACGCTGTTGTGAGAACTTTCTTAATTCTGACAAACTCCACGTGAAATATGTTATGCATAGGAAATTAAAACTTTCGAATTGCAGTCTACAGTATAAGTGGCATGTTGGCTTGGTATTTTGCTTAGTGTCTCACTAAGCAAAATTATTTTTATACCAGGTCTCACTAAGCAAAATCATTTATATACCAGACCAACTTGCCACTAATAGACTGCAATTCGAAAGTTTCAAATGTTTTATCAGTATGAAAGTTGTAAGCCAGGCAAATAAAGCCTATCTCTCTACTCTAAAAATACGCTTTACATTTTAATGTAGGAAGTTGGAGTTCTGAAGAAAATAAGCGATCCATCCTTTTAAAGGTCAAACACCTGACCTTTATCACCAGAAACAATGAAGTTTCTTTATGCGCCTCAGCATAATACATAATTAATAACGTAACCTGTTATGTTTGGCCCACAGGTGCGCGTAAAAATGAAACGCTATCTTTAATTCTATTGCCGATTCGGGTCAATGAGTGTGCCGTCCAGTAGCATTTCATTTAAAAATCGCCCAGTTGAGAAATGCTGCCATACGAGTTTCTACGTTTCATTATCAAGCACGCGATGTTAATCATATGCAGAAGGTACGATATTAAATTACTATAATTGATTTCCTAAGCGCTCAAAAAGCAGGCGGTCATGATAAACTTTGAATCTTATCTCCACCTTTGACTTGCATATGGGCTCTAAGCCTTGACCACAACCAGTCTGTGCTTCCTCTTACTTAATGTTTAATATCCAGCAGTATCTCACTGACACACGATGAGCAAACGTTTTTCGAGCATCGTGGTCATCTTTAATTACGTCGAGTGCATTTGTTTTGTAAACAAACAAGCACGGTCATTCCTCTCAGGACGAATCCACTGCTTTTAGCAGCATTTGACATTCCTCTACGATATATCACAATCAAAGTCATTAAACCAGATTTCTTATTTGAAAATATGGCATACACGTTGGACTATTCTATTCTATTCTATTCTTTACTCTGCAGTCAGTACATAGTACCATGTGGCAGAGGGGATCATCATTCA
>JAQGBX010007498.1:0-11376 GCA_034698745.1 Megaphyllum sjaelandicum | reverse complement strand
CCGAAAACAATAAACGGCATTTGCTTCCATACGTAATCGCCCTGAAAATTCGTTAAAATTGTGGGTGTGAATAAGGCATTTATAGATACTCCGTTGTACAGTACTGATCTCTGACTTCTAAGGGAAGTCAGGACAGAAAACTATGACTACGTAGCAGTTTAATTGTGATTTCACAAAAATAAGGCGAGCCTTGCTGCATAGAATCTAAATCTTACTACACAAAATCCTAGATTCACTTGAGTCTTTTCAAATAAGAGTTAGAACTCAACTGTGCTTTACTGCCTAGGTTAAGTTTCACTTAATTGAGTCTAACGAATAAGGGTAAGAACACACAGAATGCTTATTGTAGGCGCTTTTTACCACTAGGCGTAAACTAGCGCCACCAAGCGGGATAAAAATGCGGCATACGTTTAAAATGAGGGCACACACAAAGAAAGTTTAGTCAAGCCAGGCTGAGCTTACAAGAATCGTTGATAAGCTTTCAAAAAGTTTTACATTCTTTTTTAAATCTGAAGGCAGATTTAATGTAATACACAGAATGGCACACAGATCACTATTGGTCAAAAGTGTAGCCATCGATTGTATCCTGCCCTCATCATGAGATGCTAATGCGCATGGGCAAGGTTTTACGCGGAATGCTTCACCTAGCATGACGCATGCAGTGGCGCCACCAAGCACGACGCATGCAGTGGCGCCACCAAGCACACTGATCATCACGCTGATATCAGCGTTCATTGCGCGTTCCAAAGCTTGAAAAAATAATCTGAAAACAAGCATGAAAGAAGCACGTCGACCGAAAGTAAGCATTCTATGTGTTCTTACCCAAAGATCAAAAACTCTATGGATACCGCGTAAAGGCTGCGGGTTGAATTCGAAAAAAAAGTATAGTGCTGTCAAATGTATAAGTTTCTACTGAAAACTTGAATGCGTATTACTTTAGTTTTATCTCGATATACTTATTCATTAAGAAGATTTTTAGATTTGTACGATCGTCTCACCAGCAATAAAATGATTGGCAAAATGAGCAAACCCAGCCGTCCTGTAGCACTCAGAACTCCGCTCGCTGTAGAACTAACAAATTGAGATAATAAAAAATTCAGTATGCTTATCTGCTGCAACCCTTATCAGTAATAGATGCCGTATTTCATTTTGTGAAAACTGATTTTTTTATAATAATGATCATTACCGCACTGTCGTGGGAAAAATCTCACTGGAATGCAAGACGGCTGCACAGAAGTACATGCCATTAAATATTCTTCCGATTAAACTCGCCACCAGGGATACCGTTGCCAAACTCGGATAATCATCTGGAAATTTATCATGTTTTTGGGTAACGAAATTTAAATTTGACGATGTTCTTAACCTTATACGATGACTATACCTTGATACGTTTTTGTCACTGTGAATAATAAGTTCATGACCCCCATGATCGACAAAGCACCCACGGTGGTGATTGTTCTACCGAGTCTAAAATAAAAATATCATAAATAAATACAAAATAAAGTAAAATGCATGCTTCAAGTTTAGTTAAAAAAAAATTAAAATAAAATGATGAAATATTTGTAAAATTACTTAGCCTAATCAATCTCGATTATGTTTTCTTCATAATTCATAGTTTAACTGAATATAGCGTTGGGGAAAAATCTTTATGTTTATCAATTATTAAAAAAAAAACTCGCTTTTTTAAACTTTCTTGGGTTTTCAAGAAAAAGATGCAAAATTTGTTGAAAAAATCGTAACGCTTTTGAATAAAATTGCATAAGTTTTTGAAGAATCTGCACCTACCAATTTCTATTAATAAAAATATTGTATCGCTGTGCAGACAGTTATAAATGAAACAAAGTCGATTTCAGAGATAATTGCATCGAATTTTAGCAATTACGTTCAATGACAAGTACCTCCGATTATCCGTAATTGCGTTCAATTTTCAAAGGGATTTAAACATCAAACGACAGAATATAATTCATATTCAGCATCACCATGCATTTTCCTTAATGCCCACAACGTCTGAATGGAATTTGCATATGAATAAAAAATATACAATTAAGGATAAGCTCTGATTTTCTTCGAATCTAAGTCGCGTGGGAAATAGTTGATACGGTGCTTTTTCAGTAATTACGCTTAATTTGCCGAATCGGAGCATTAAGCAAGCTCTTGCAAATCAAATTGCGAGATTGACACTTAGGCCTATTGGAAACAAACTTACTTTTCAACGGTTATGTATGACGTGCCACGCATGATAAAGTCAACGATAGCGACGATTAGAAAGTTTAAGTAGACGTTGCCACCGATTTCCTTGATCAGAAAATTGAAGCCGTAGACGCAAATCTGCGCAATAAACCTTAAGAAGAAACGAAGTTAAAAAAGAGCTGCGAATCTGCGATTGCGGCGTGTGCACCTCGGGCTTCTTCCACCAAATGTGTGATATGAATAAAACTACAACTATGCAAATCCAGGGCTGGAAAATGGCCTCAACATTGCATTTCTGCATTACCTTTGAGTTTCTCAATAACTATACGCACTGCGCTTTAAAGTAGATCGAATTGAAACTAACAACAACGCTTGCTTGAGTACATCTTCTGGTTGCTGGCACATCCCCCGAAGCGTTACGAGGCAAAAATGCCACTGGGATTTATGACTATGGTAATGCATTCGACAAATAAAGTGAAACAATTTACAGCGTGTCAAACGCAACATTGCTCTCTAACCATGTTTTTCTGACCAGGCATGCAGTAAATGTATTTGTCAACGCAACGAAGCAACAAATGTTTCATTTTCATTCGAAGGGAAGGACTCAAAAAGTGTCAATAGTGCGAGCAAACCATTCACTCAGGTATACTGGATGCAAAATTGACCATGATTCACTGATGCTCTGATTCGAATCAGATATAGCAATTAATAAATGTACCCAGGGAATGAACATTTTGTAAAAAAAACCACCGATTTACTGAATCAAGTACATTAAAATTAACGAGCAATGTATAGCATCATTCACTGATACTGTGAACCAGGCAGTGAACCAGAGTTGGACATTAGTCAACTAATTTATTAACTACAGTTACAACTAAATAACTAATCATTATTAGTTGCGGGTAACTAACAACTAAAACTATATACATGTAGATGTTTGAAACTTTGTTTGTTTGTAGTTGAAAGAGCAACTAAAGTATTTAGTTGAGAAAAATTAGTTCCAAGGACAACTAACAACTTTTTAGTTTATTCGTAGTTTTACTTAATATACTATACAACTAATAAGTAACATTTTTTCAATGTCATTTAAAAATTATTTGTTTGCTTTTTCCAGTTTCCTGAAGTCTGTAAAAGGCGTATTTCGAGTATTTTGAAGGTCGTAAAAAAATACTGACACTTTCAAATGTTCAATATACTGTATCTTCCCCTTCTTTTAGAATGATATGCCTTAATTTTAAATTATCTTTTTTATACATGTAGATTACAAATGTGAAAATTTCGTCTCACAAACAAGTATTAAACTTGTTTTTAACATTATGGTTCAAATAAAAACGTATTTGTGATCAATTAACCTATAGTGTTTATTTCTATTACCGTCTTAATAATCCAATTTTAGCATTATGTTTTCACAGAAGGTTAAATTCATAGGTAATTCATCACAATTACATTTTGAATTTAAGCATAATATAAAAAACAATCTTAATATTTGTTTATGTGACCGAATTTACCCATTTGTAATCTACATGATAGAAATATCATTCTAGAAGAAGGAGACGATATACTGCATATTTGGTATTCATAAAATTGATAACAACGTCACATGTAAAGTACAAACAGACTTAATACATTTTGCCGTCTTTCAGAATAACGCAAACAAGTGACAGTGAAGATTGCTTAGTTATTAGTTGTTTAACTACGAATAAACTAATATATAGTAGTTATTTGTCCTTGAAACTATTATTTTTATCAACAAAATAGTTTTAGTTGCTCTTCAAACTACAAATAAAAAAGTGATAAAATAGTTTCGTATTAGCGAATAAGAACTTTATATAAGCTTTAGTTGTTGCAACTAACACTCAACTAATATACGTGTATCAGTTGGCAATTATAGTTTCAACTAATGTTTGTCCAACTCAGCAGTGAACGAATGAAGACCGAGACATTGCGTGCCTCTTTTGCACTGAATCAAGTACTGAATGATCCGTTTACGATAACTCATTGATGCATGCAGTGAATCCAGTATTAAAACAAAATAAAAATGAGTTGGTCGGCGATCTTTTAAAATCGATGGAAGAACTTACAGCGCTGAGCAAATGTTCTTCAGTCGCAGCTCAACTTATGAGCTTAAAAGTTGAGTTTGAAGTATACTTGTTCAAGCCCTGGCATCCTTTGCCCCGTTTCATTCATAAGACACATTTGAAAAAAGGGTCAACTCACATGTTGTAGCACAATATGAGACTGGTCCATCTTATAAACGGATGACGGAGGAGATCGATGATCGTTTGCTTCTTAGCTGAGTTTAAAGTGGACTGAATTTCCTCCACGATGTCGTTTAAATCGGATTCCAAGCTCTTGGGCAGGGTTACATTATTGAAGCTCGCTATTGCCTGGGCAGTCGAGAGTGCCTGACCAATCCGCTGATGAGATAACATCCAGCGAAAGGATTCCTTTACAAACCTAATTCGGAAGAGAGCACGTGGGATCGAATAAGCTCGATTTCACTAAAACACGACTCACTTTTGCACTTATTATAATGGCGTGTTTGAGGAAAAACTTTTCAAATTCTAAAAATGACATCCACGGCTCATGATTTTTCAAAGACAGAATCGAATCGTACATTGGACACGGATATGCTGTTATTGATGAGAGTCACAGCCGTCCTTTGGGACAACTGCATGTTCCCTTTTAGATCACAACAAAGATGTTAAGATCACTGCTGAGGCCTTCTGTCAAGGATGGCTGCATCGATCATTTACTGAATATTTAAATCGAAACAAGACGCATTGTTTATTCATCTTTGTTGTTTGGCACATGATGAACAAATGGCCCATCTTGTTTCGATGATGCAAGGCACAGCATCTTAAAGTCGACCCTTAATTAATCTTAAAAATTTCGTTTAACCCAAATATATAGGCGAAAGAATTTAAAATAATAATAAAATAATACCACTACTGAGCGGAACGAAATTCGACAAATTTTAGACACACATTTGATGGGTATGTTTGCTAGTTACTGCAAACTACAAGTTTTTAAAAACCCGATATTAGGACGATGATTGTGACGTCATAAGCTCGTGTCCTATAACCTCCAAGACATATTCTTGGAACACATTGTCCGCATATAAATACGGGCAAAAGTTGTCAACCTCGGTGATGACGTCCATCACGTCAATCACGTCGTGCCCTGGGTCCGAGACGGTCATTTCAACGCTCAAAAGGCCAAAAATCGATTTCTGTCCGGGGCTATTAATTATATAGATGACAATTACGACTCTTTTGACGGGCGCCATCTTAAAAGAATTGGTTTCTTAATGTTTCCCCTCAGAATTAAAGTCAAGAAGTAGGAAAGAAATCCGAGATATGGCGCAATTTCTCGCTAATGAAATGTCCGTCTATGGCCTTTGTTGCGAAAAACGCATCGTTTAGTGACCTACCAGAATCCAATGATCGTAACAACGGACGAGACGCTGTGGACCAGAATTTGGTAACGCCATTCAGTGATGAAATAAGCGAAAAGATTGGCGTACGCCAAGCTCATGGCGGGCATGGCAAGGGTGATGATCCCGGCTTTGGTTCTGTATTGCAGCGGGTACATTTCCATCATCATTGTGTGGGACACAGTGATCTGGCCCTTTTTTGAAAAAAAAATCAGTTTTTTTTAAATTTCCCACATCTAAAACATGCCTTTTCTTATAAAAATGTTTTTTTAAATGTTTGAAAATGCACATGTAGCAATGTATTTAAAACATATTCAAAAAACTTTTACATTATGAACAGTACGTGTATATACTGCAAAATCAAGAAGGCCTATAGCTTAGAATATTTGATGTAACTCTAAATGCATCTCTAATTTTGAAAAACAAAAATTCTGGATGCTTTTTTCTATTTTTTTCTAAATGAATCTTTAATACTGATATATGTACATGTACTGCATTGCTGTGTGTTTTTCCAATGCATTGCTGAATATATTGATGTTCATACTGTTACATGTACATGTACTGCATTGCTGTGTGTTTTACTAATGCAATGATAAATATATTGATGTTCATACTGATACATGTACTGCATTGCTGTGTTTTTCCAATGCATTGCTGAATGCAGTATATTGATGTTCATATGCATTATAGTCAGTATACTTTTAAATATACATTGCTCATTGGAAATACAATTTAAAATGAATCACAAAGTATTTTTATACGTGAGTGATCTGCGCAATCGTTAAAACGAAATGTTAGGTCGATCGGTTGTAACGAAATTTAGCTATAACGCTATTTCAGAGCTGGCATCTTTCAAAACTGTGGAATATTATGACTAACAATGATTGACGTCAATTTGCATTTGAGCTAACGCAAATGTTTGATCACGCAGGATGTTTCCTTAAGCAAATTGTTTCAGATTGGTGATTAACTTTACATTTCCTGGAGCATTCCCCCTTTATTGCAAGTAGCAAACTATCTATAGTAGATCCTCGATGCCTACCGAGAAAGACAGTGTGGCCAATGGCTAAACATAATTTTAAATATAACTTCTTATTTTTTGGATTAAGTTGTCTGTAAAACTTATATCTCATTCTCTTCGTATTTGTGATGATAATTTTGCAGAGCTTGTTTGTCATGGCTGATTATACAAAGTTTAATATGTAATAAGGTTGCAAGCTGTAAAAGTGTTGTTTGCAAACTTTTCCAACGTTTTTTGAAATTTGTCGAAAAACTTTGATTTGGTTTAAGTCCATCTACACCCATCAAATAAGCTTTGAAATAATTTGTTGCGAGCGAAATTTCGCTAAAACCGTTTTATACACAATATGTGTGTAGTCTAACTTGGATCTGCTCTCATCATGTTCGAAACCATGAGTGGCATGAGCATCAGCCGAATTTTGAGGTCTCCCTGTACCTAAATAAAATCTTTTTGTCTACTTTACGTACATGTACGCTCTTGTTGTTCGTTTCGGTTTTATCTTAGGCCATTTTAATGAAATCAGGAACATCCGAGTTTGTATTCATGGACCGTTCTCTCAGTGAGGCGATTAGAAAATTCGGTGGCTTCTTCGAAGCGAAGTACGAAACTTGAAAAAGGATTTCCTCGAATCATTATTATTGAATTATTGAAATGCTCTATGCAAAGTGAGTCAAAAAAAAGCTAGAGCTCGAAGCAGTGTACGGTTATTCAACGAGCTTTGCTGTTGTTGTCATTTTCATTGATTTTCCCCAAAATGGGTAATTTCGTGCCTTTTGCTGCAGTAAAACGTGTTACTTAATCGGGCTTTAGCTTTCCTCGAGCTTTCTTATTGGAAAACTTGAAATATAGGCCACTTGGAGTTTCTTGCAGAAGAAAATGGCATCATTACTTATCATTTAACAATGAATGTTGGGACTTCAGAAGTGCGTTTTATTATGCACACAAGTGAAATAAGGGCCATTTTGAGATTTCGATGCAGGAAGGCAGATACAACACATGGTATCTTGGTCCAAAACTCCTAGTTGCATACTTGAAATCGAGAAAAGAATGGAGTTTTTTTTAGCTAAAAGAGGTGAACAACGAGCAATGCTTGAGTTTCGAAGGAATCAATAAACCTTCCTGGCAATTGATAGACTTGATATAGGGCAGTTTGTATTTTCACGAACAATGATTTTTAGATAAATCAAAATCAGCAGGTTTTCTTAAGTGCCCAGCTGCCCTTGGGATTCTTTCAAAATTACTTTTGGATGTTAAAACAAGATATTTTCGATAATTTTACACTCTAAGATAACGAAGGTAAATAACTAGATATGTGAATTTTTAATTTCTAACGTATTTCAGTGATTTTTTATCACTGGAATATTAAAGAAGGCCACTTAAGGATCAATACGTGCAACAGCAGATACAACATCATTTAAAAATTGACCAGGTGGAAATTTTAAAATATGTAAAATTCACAATTTCTAGTAACGTACCTTTGTTAACTGAAAAAAAATTCTATGAAATGTGCAGTATGTAATTACACGCCAAACAATATTTTCAACGTAATTGCCATAAAAACTATATGCAGTTGAAGGAAAAAAAGAAAAACCTGTGTGTTTGCCCCTTTTTTACTATTATTTGTTCCATTTATCTTTTTTTTTGTTTTGTTTTTTAGCTTAGGTCTAATTTTAGTATTGTCTGTTAGCTCTTTTGCTATTTTCTTCTGTCAATGTGGATAAGCTATATTTTTTTCAAAGTATAGAATCCTTAAACCCACACGTGCCAACCAACCATGAAAAAAGTCGAATTTGATTCTGTAGTAAAACCTTACCAATATAATTTTTGATTTAAAAACACGTCTAATATGGGCAGTTAAGGATGGTTTCTGAGCAGCAAATGTTAGGTTCTAGTGTGCTGACACATCACGTTAGCTATTAAATGCGGGTTTAAAAAAAAATAAACTTTCGACAACAGCGATTCGTGTCTTCTCAAGCTCACGCCTAAACTCCTTTCGTCGGGTTATGACGAACAAACGCGTTATATTTGGTAAATCTCTCGCAGAAATGAGTTTTTCAGAAACAACTTTGAAAAAGTAGCAAAAAACTGCAATAAGATAGCGATCTTCAATGCGCCAGCCCATGCCTGAGCAGATCCAAGACCCATGCAAGTGACAGTACATATTGGAAGCTTTCTTATCTCGAGACTTACTTGGATAAACATTCCTCTGACGACCAATAAAAAACAAGAAATTTCAAATGTGGAGACGAACGTTAAGGCGATTCCGAAGCCGGCTTGTACAAAGGTGCCGATCATCCAGGTTGTTCTTCTGCCGTATTTGTCAGCCAGAAATCCGCAAGAAAACCCACCGATCATCACCCCCACGAAGTAGCAAGTCTGGTATATCCTAACCAGGTACTTTTTGGCACAAACGAGGCCCCACTACAATCAGAAAACTTATTCAATACTCAAGGATCCACTTTCGATTCACCCTGTATAAGAAGCAAAAGTTTGATTTTCTTTACCTCAGTGATGGTCGATAAGCGTTCACCATCTTCATGTAGAAATTCGTATTCCCCCGTGGGGCAATCGTCGAAACCCAAACTTTGGTTAAGTGGGTCTTTGTATATTTGGCATTGCTGGTATACCAAGAGCCCGCTTGACGTATTGTGTTGCGGTATTGAAATATTGGCAGAATACTGCCAGCCATCGGGCAGCTGATTGACAATGTAGAGGCAAATGCGAAATGAAAATATTGAAATGAAAAAAAAAAAGTAAATAAAGCTTTGACCATGGCCCTCCATCAATTTCGACGAAAATAAATTGAATTCGTTTACTTTTGGAGTATAATTATGCGAAGGCAAGACTTGACTTTGCTGTAACATACTAACAGATAATATTCTGCATAGCGACATATTTTGTGTTTTTAATTTTGCGTGGAAACAAGAAATTCAGAACTTTGAAAATTAACATTTAACCGCGCTCCTAAAGAAGACAATTTAGAATTACATTCCTGAAGATTTAATTTAATTCGTTTTGCTCAATTTACCAGATTGAAGATCATTGAGTTATAACTTTTACTAAATTAAAACATCCGACTACGCTCCTAAAGAAGGTAATTTAGAATTACGTTCCTGCAGATGTAATTTAATTTGTTTTGCTCATTTTGTCAAATTGAAAAGCATTTTCAATTATTTTTCCATATAGGAGTTTTTATTAGATATCGAAAATGAATGGAACGCGACCTACAACAAAAACAAGAATTAAGGAGTTAGATTTTTTTCTTGAAAGAAGCTAGTATTATTCAATAAGAAATCTATTTTTATATAGATGTTAACTCCTTAATTCTTGTTTTTGAGACTTTTTTCAAATGTTATGTTGTCAATTACGAGCGAAAAGAAGAACTACATCAAATTTGAAAATAAACATATTTTAACTCCATTCTTAAAGGCGATAATTTAGCAATTTATTCCTGCAGATTACATTTATTTCATTTCGCACATTTGTGCAGAATGAAAAGTATTTTTTAATTTATTATCAATTATGGTGCTTGATATTGAACAAATGTGAAAAAATCGAAAAGGTTTGGAACGTCATTCCAACAAAAAAATAATAATTGTGCATGGAAAGAAATTTCTACCCGAATTACATTTGCATCCTCGCATTTTAGATAAACCGCATTACTTAAAAGTTTGTTCAAATAATGTTTTTCTGATTTTTTTAGAGCTGAATAAGTTTTAAATTTTTACCAAAAATTGCATTTATCTGAAATGGATATTCGAATTGCATAGCGATTGAAAAGCAAGATACAATTCGACAGATGTTTCCAATGTATTCATTGAGAGAGGTAAACGTTTTGGGATTCTGACGGAGATTAAATATTTATCCTAACCGGTTTACAATAACAAACTGATAGCATTTCTAGGGAGAGCATAACAATCAGGTCTATTTATTGACCAATTTATTATTTTGTTAAGGCTGAACCGTGTTTGCACATAAAGTCAACGTATTTTTAGCCAAATGTTAACTTTTATGCAGCTTAAGGCTGCATTAAGGTTGCCTCGAGCGAGGCAACAAATGCAAAATAACTAAATTTTCGAAATGTCACACAACGATGCACATTTATGCCAGTGTAACCATAGCGGCATTATAACGTTTTCGCAGAACTGGTTTTCGGCATGCGGAATGCAGTAATCAGCCAAAAATACAGGTATACAGTGTATGCTAATAAAATCTTTTGAAACTTCCAAAATTCAGCGTATATTGCCTAATACAGTATATCATCTATTTTCAAAATGTTTATTTTATTGAATTTCAATAAACTTTTCGTAATCCCACGTCTAAAATACATCTCTGGAAATGTATTGTGGAGCAATGATTGAACAATAACGTGGGAATTCAAAATGAATACATATATATATAGTAATGCATTGCAGTTAAGTGCCTTGCGAAATACAAATTAATTACAATAAAAAATATCTAGTACGACATGTGATAATGTGGTTTGAAAAATGACATATTTGGGTCATTATATCTTTGTATACATTAATGATTACATGTCGTGTACTAGATATATATATATATATATATTTTATTGTAATTAATTTATACTTTCCAAGACACTTAACTGCAATGCAAAAATATCTAGTACGACATGTGATAATGTGGTTTGAAAAATAATATTTCGGTCATTATATCTTTGAATGAGTTTTAAAACTCATTAATATATTCAAAGATATTAACCATGCAC
>JAQGBX010007497.1:0-11376 GCA_034698745.1 Megaphyllum sjaelandicum | reverse complement strand
TCAATCATTTTGGAAACCTTCCTGTAGCGATCAAATCTGGCAATCCATCTTGGCCATTCAGCTGCTCGAGAAAAATTAAATTCATCAGGTACCTTGTATTTGTTAAGCATTGTTCCTTGTCTTCCTATGTCTGCACGTGGTGTAGTTAGGCCTGGATCCACGTACCGTCGGCATTTTCTTCCTTTTTCGGCCAATTTCCAGCTTCTGGTAACGTTTTGGATCCTTCCAGACAATGATACAGACGAGACGAGATGTTAAAGGTCGACAGGTAGGTGAGTTTATTCAGAAAAGGGTGGTCACCTTATATACCTAGGCCAGGGAGGTGGCGGCCTCTGGTGGCCGTCGCCATATGGGCTAGGACTACTAATTTCACAGTTACTACCGTTTTCCCTGACTCTCAACTCTAACCCATAACTTTGGTTAACGTGATCTTAGGTTATGGGCTGAGTTGAACCTCTTTGGTTACTGCTACTGTCAGAGGGCCTGTCTGGCCCTTCTGCAAACATTTTAAACAATTGGGTTTATTTGTTATTTGTATTTTTATAAAGTGTGCATGTGCGGATATTGTAATATGTGTCCGGAGTGCTTTTTTGTGTGTGCCTTAAGCTTGGTTTTGAATATAGGTGTTGAATATATGGCAAATTTATCTAAGGAAAAACATGGCAAATTTGTTCTCCGAAAATGAAATAATTTCGAAATTGTCTTTGTTAAAACATGGACAATTTTGTAAATCTTTACTCAGAAAAACGTAGAAGATTTTAAAACTTAGTCCCCGCAAAAAATGTGAAAATTTTTTAAAATTTGTCCACAGAAAAACGTGAAAATTTTTGCAAATTTGTACACGGAAAAACGTGGCAAGTTTGTCCTCCAAAATTGAAATAATTGCGAATTTCTTCATGATAAATCATGGAAAAAATTTTAAATTTGTTCATGGAAAAACGTGACCATTTTTGAAAATTTGAACACGGAAAGACGAGGCAAGTTTGTCTTTCAAAGTTGAAATAAATGCGAATTTGTCCTTAATAAATCGTGGAAAACTTTGAAAATTTGTACTATATATAGGAAAACGTGGAAAATTTTTACTCGGGAAAACGTGGAAAATTGTAGAAATTTGTCCTTGGAAAAACGTGAAAGAGTTCGAAAATTTATCCTCTATAATTGTTAGAAATATGGCGACAATTTATTTGGGGAAACGTGGAGTATTTATGCAAATTTGTGCTCAGAAACGTTTAAAAATTTCCCAAATTTTGCTTCTAAAAACTTGAAAAAAATATTGCCAATTTGTTTAAATAGAAAAAATTTGTAGTTTTTTTTTAAAAAACCGTGTAGAAGTTTGCAAATTTTTACTTTGGAAAACCTGGAAAATTTGGTAAATTTTGCTCAGAAATTGTTGAAAATCTTGCGAATTTTTCTTCAGGAAAGCGTGAAGAATGTGGCAAATTTTTACTCAAAGAAAGATATAAAATTGTGGAAAACTTTGCAAATTTGTTCTATGAAAGTTTTAGAAATATTCCGAATTTTTTCTAGGTAGAACGTAGGAAATTTTGTAAAATTTGTCAACAAACTGTTGAAAATATACAGTTTTGTCAAGAAAACGTAGACAATTTGGCAAAAATCTTTTGAGAAAAGCCTGGAAATTTTTATAATTTATTATTAGAACCTGTTTCAAATTTCTGCTCATAAACTGTTTAAGAATATTGCGAATTTGTCTACAAGAAAACGTAGATAATTTTGCAAATTTTTACTCACGGGAACACGCGTGAAACAAACTTTTTTGAGTAATATTAATAAAAGAAAAAAATTTACCTTTTTCTTTCAAAATGAAGCCTAAAAAGAAATTAACACTGCCACAGAATATGCACTGCTAGAATGCAATGCTTGAAGCCTTGAAACCTAAAATGCACTGGACATTGGTTAGGAAATTGTGGCCATTCTAGTCAGTGTAGTGTTATTTTCTTCTTCAAATGTCTTTTTTATAATGCCACATTTTTGGTATGACAAAAAACAGTACTCTAAAGGTGCTGACATGGAGTCGGAAAGACAATAAAATCAATTGAAATAAAGGTTTTTTTTTTTTAAATCTCCAGGAATTCAATCAGACATTTAAAAGAAAAACAATAGCATCAATTTGATTGATTTTGCCGACAGGAACAATTTTACCCCTTTGTGCTCTAGCCCATTTACCACCCTTTGGCAATGGGAGCATTAGTCATGACACAGAAAGGGACATGTCATGCAGGGATTCAAAATTTCGCACTTGCTGAATTTTCCTAAATGTTCAAAAATCTAGGGCATTCTGTGCAGGCCTGCAGGCTGCAGCTACATATGTTTCAACTTCAAAGAAATGGTGTAATTAGCTTTGATAACCCTCTTTGATTCGCCACCTTTCAGACAAAAATAGCACCTCATTTACACCCCAAACCTCCCCCCTTCCCTTACCTACGCCCTTGCATCCGCACATGCGTGATTAAGTATAACAGAAAAGTCATTGTTTGTCTTGAGAACAACAGACAGATATTGCGGGACACAATCATCAGATATTTTGCAAACTGCTGATTAATCGACTCTGGAAATCGATCAGGAATCATTAGGAATCGATTATCTTCAGTCATAACATAAGTTCGTTCATAATTTATAATTATTCTTATTTAAATAATCCTTGTAAAGTTTGGTCGGCGAAAAATCAGCTTCACTCGCCTTGCTTTGCAGCGAGCAAAATTGCATTACTATAGAGGATGTTCGATTTTTGGTGAAGCCGATCTGACTCCCAAGATGGTGAATGATATCGAGAAAAACTGGCCTTTCGATGTGCAAAAACTGCCAAAGCATGGCATGACACGATATTTAACACGGTGGGGAAATACCGTAGCTTTTAAACGATCTGCTAAATCTCCCTAATTTAGGTTGTATGACCGATCCCTGGTAGTTCAAACCACAATTCTAAAAAATCAAGGAGAAGCTTTATTAGTAAGAACATATGGTGTGTATGAACATACACGAATATTTCATTATCAAATGCAAGATGTTGTGAAAAATCGAGAAAATGTTGCCAGAAATCATTTTTAAATTAATTTCGTCCCAAAAACGTCATTTTAATGGAATAAAAGACGTCTATTTGTTTGAAGCAATAATAAAGAACACATTGCGGCGTTAGATTGGAATCCTCTGGCAAGCTCTCCTATAGTTACAGTTTGAATTTTGCCATTGAAGAAGAATCAGTGATAATCTCTTTGTTCTACTCCAGTTTATTGACATTGCTCACAATAAAAGGAAACCTCTATATACAGTATTATTCTGGTAACTTAAAACTAACAATGTTTAATCCTGATACTATTTCTATCTCTTAGGTATTCAAAGCGTACTTGTGTGGACATCGACTTACCTTATCACGTGGTACAGGATTACGTCCGTATTCAGTGCTTCAGGGATGATGTGTTGGTCTACACAGACTTTTATGCTGCTATTCAGATAAAGCCAAAACTAGAAAACATCTGTGAAAAGAAGGCAAACATCAGTCTCCTAGCGAATGGAACGAAGAAAATAAACCTAAGTGTTATTATTTTCACCCTGGATTCTGTTTCAAGACTTAACTTCCATCGCCAAATGAAAAAATCGTCAGCATTTATTAAAGAAACCATGAAGGGTGTTGAAATACTGGGATACAATAAACTTGGTGACAATACATTTCCTATTCTGATGTCAATATTGGCAGGAATGTCAGAGAAGGAAGTGGTACATAACTGCGGTGGACCATACGATAACTGCCCATTTATTTGGAAAAACTTTTCAAGTAATGGGTATCGCACAGCATATGGTGAAGACTCTTACATAATTTCAACTTTTAATTCGATAAGGCAAGGATTTCGTCAACAGCCCACGGATTACTACATAAGACCTTTATTCTCTGCAGAATATAAATCGGTTCCAAGAAGAAACTGGAACCCGCATGATTATGAATGTTTCGCAAATAGAGTGCAAGTTCCAGTCTTGTTTAACTGGACAAGGGATTTTGTACTCAAAATGAAAGACAAACTACACTTTGGTTATTTCCACACAAGTGGTCTCACCCACGATCATTTGAATTGGGCTCAGTTTGTGGATCCTATGCTTTTTGACTTTATGCACACGGCGTTTCATTCTGGTTCCTTGAATAACACGATATTCATTTTGATGAGCGACCATGGTATGAGGTTTGGACCTATAAGGAAAACATATTATGGCAAGCTAGAGGAAAGCCTTCCGCTACTGATTTTCACATTTCCAGATTGGTTTCATAAATCGCATTCTTTCATCATTAAGCAATTAGAAGCTAATTCCAAACGATTGACGTCCTCATTTGACATTCATGAAACACTGCTTGACGTGCTTTCTGGTGAGTTTGTCATTCGCCCAGAAATATACTCACCAGATCATGTTCCCAGAGGCATAAGTCTATTCAATGAAATTCCTGACTGGCGAACATGTACCAATGCTCACATTCCAGATCATTGGTGTGCATGTCAAACTGTACAAAATGGTGATGTAGATGCTCCAAAGTCAGTAATTGCTGCATATGCAGTTGTTTCAACCATTAACAGTTTTACTTCCACTAAGAGAAGGGTATGTGCTGAATTAACTTTAAAAATGTTGAGCAGAGTGGACATTTCTATGCCAACCGTTACATTTGGAAATAATGAAAATAAGAAGTTCACTGAAGATTACACAGTGGTAATAGTAACAAATCCAGGAAATGCCGAGTTTGAAGGAACAGTTCGCTTTTTAGGTGATAACATCGTTGATGTTTTTAAAGATGTTAGTAGAGTTAATCGCTACAATAACGAATCGCTTTGTGTAACTGATAATCCTGCTTTAAAAAAATTTTGCTACTGCCAGAAGAATAAATAGTTGTTTCAGGATCTTTTGTTCTGTAAAATTTGTTGACTTTTGAAACCAATTCGAAAGGAATTTTGTGCCATAGATGGATGCAAGGCAGAATGACATGCTTGTAATTTAATAGAGAAGATGGACTCCCTTTGAGAAAGTGGATTGAAGAAAAGATGCCAAAGTTAATTTAAATAAGCTTTTACTGCCCTATTATATCCAGCAAAAATTAAGAAAGACATTGCTCTTATTATATTCATTAGATTTAAACGTGCTGTTTAATATCAATTCAATTCAACTCAGTACCATGCAGTCAACAATTAAATGCAAAGATCAATAATTGCACTTTCTATTCTATTTTATTATTTACCCTTTAGTCAGTATGTGCTGTTTCCTCGCATCTATGACCTATCCGGAAAATAAATCCTAACATGATTTTCTAAGATTTTTGTTATACATGCCCTACTTAAAAAATAAGCCCTAGTTGGATTTATCATCAAGTTGGCGCCTATGAACGAGATATAAAAAGATAATCTCCGGACTAATTGTGGAATAATAAAAAACTTCTGGAAGAGACAGGAGAGCTGTCTCAACCATTACCTGATGTATCGCCTCAAACTGTTCCACCGCCTGAAGTACACTTGATTGGGGACAGTATAGTCCGTGGCGTGAGGATCGGCAGGCCTGGAAAGGCAACAACGTGGTGCTACCCTGGCACTGTGAGTTGCCTAGTTTGCACAATAAATGCCACACCTGTCCAGGATGCAGCTACCTAGATACCTATTTACCCTTTATAGTTTGATCCTACCCAAGCCACCTGGGAGTCACAGTTTAATTTTAATTTGATTGTCTTGCTTCCTTTTATTCTCGTTAATAAATTAACAAATGAATTTCTACCATCATTATTAAGCTAGGGATGTATTTTATAACTCCTCATAAATAATCAAAAAATAAATAAGTATGGCATAATATGAGGCTTACAGTTATGTCGGTATCCAATTCCAAGTTATCAATTTCTTCAGGAGTACTGGCAGTATTTTCTTCACTGTTCATTTTGTGCTTCGCAGTTATGTAGTATTTTCTGCTGGGTTGGAATTTTTCAGGCACTTGACCGATGCTATATTCATCCTCAGGGAGAATGCTGTCCTTGATACTCAATTTTAGCTGAGGTGGATCAGTTTCACCATTACCAATCAAACTAAACAGAAAATTGTTTTCAGAAAGTAAACTTTAAAAAACAATTGCCATTCGACTACCTTAACATGCAATTGCTCGCACTTTAAAGTGTGCTGGTTCGAAAGGGTCCTATTTTATCCGTTAAGATACAGCATGGATATATCTGTTTATGATTACTATTGGTCTTTATTTTTGTACGCGATTAGATGTTGGAATAACCTTCCTGACGATAGTTCAGATTTAACTTATGTTCAATTTAACAATGATGACTAAGTCGCAAATGATGTAAGAGCTTTCTCCTAAAAATGGGCTCGACGCCCCAATCATATGGCATTTAATTGCTGACTGTAGGGTACTGAGTTAAAATCTTGCAGTTTTTTTTTTGTTATTTCTGCTATTGATTTATAATACATACAGGGTGGACCCAAAATCAGTGACACCCCAATTTTTTTCTTAACCGTTAGAGATGCGAAAATGCTGTTTGTGCGTTAGATAGGATGTCATGGGTGCTCTATCCCTTGATGGTATTAACATTTACCTAAGACAGTTTTCTCAACCAAACTAAAAGTATAATTTTTGAACCGTAAGGGTACGCGGTTATTGGTACTTTCAATTCTTACACTAGCGACAACCAGCAGGCAAATATTGGTAATGCATATAAATTACCGATGGTTTGCTTGCTGGTTGGCCCTGGCGGTCAAAAAAATTTAAAGTAAGAATTAAAAGTACCAATAACCGCGAGCCCTAACACTGTAACACCCGGATTCGTTTTTATTAAAAATTATTTAAAGTTGTAATAATGTTTTGAAAATAGGGGCAAACACACAATTGTTAGCTGCGCTGCAGCACAAAGGCTTACTCCAGTAAGCTACCTTCATGTACTGCAGTGCACCAATGTGCTGCAGCGCAGCTAACAATTGTGTGTTTGCCCCTATTTTCAAAACATTGTAACAACTTCAAATAATTGCCAATAAAAACATAACTAGTTGAATACATAAGCAAGCCATGTTCTTCATTTTCCTAATTGATATTTTGTCCTAGATGTTACAGTTCAAAAATAATACTTTCAATTTCATTGAAAAAATGGTCTTAGGTAAAAGTTGATACCATCAATGGACAACCTGTCTAACAACAGTAACAGAATTTTCACATCACTAAAGGTTAAGAAAAAAATTGGGGTGTCACTGACTTCTGGTCCACCCTGTATATAGTATATTATCTTCCTTAAGGGTTGGACAACAGAAATTCATGAAGATAAGTAAGAAGATCAGTGCCGGATTAACCCATATAAAGGCCCTTAGGCCGAAGAAATCTCGGGGCCCCCTTTACACTTTGCAAATTATATCCTAACACGTTTTTGAACAACAATATCTTGATAAACCAATTTTATTAAGCAAAACAAACATTGATAAACATTGTTAAAAAAAATTATTATTGTAATTCTCTTTCAAAAAAATGATTAAAAAGTTTAAAATATAGGTCATTTTTCTTCAGTAGTATTCTGATAAGATTTATTAAATTAAACACATTTTTAACAAAAATCTAAATGTGTGCATTGGTCAGAGGCACGAGCAACAGTATTAAAAACGTCATTTTCTTCAGGAAATTTTACTAAAATAAATGGCTTACATTTTTATGACTGAACTGAAAATACCAACCTCTTTGAGGAAACATCCTCCATTAGGCTAGAATCAGGCCGAACGCAATTTTCTCTAGGAAATAATGTTGGAACGGCCGAAATCATGGATTTGGAAGTGGACTCGAGCAGAGAGGGATCAGGTGTTACGATGACCTTGTCGATTACATTTATCCCATTTTCAAAACCATAAATAAATTCAGATTCATCGTCAGATGGTTGCTTAGATAACGGTGGTGTTTGTAAATGGTGAGTAAGGATTGGTAAGGATGGTGTTGAAATTGGAGTCAGCACAGGAGTCGTAATCAAAGACTTAAAATAAAATGTTGAAATCAAATTCCAACAAACTATTGGAAAACCAGAAATAATATTAAGAAATATCAATGCAAATCATTTCAGCCTCTTACTTTATAGCCATCTAAGGATGACTGAGTTCCAGACTCAGAAGACAGATCAACAATCTCCTCTTGGTCATTACCTCCAATATCCTCATTAAAGTCTCGTCCTCTGGTATCCTCCTTATTACCTTTTCTTCTAGGATCATCGTTTTGATTTTCAACGGTAGTTTCGTTTTGGTCCTGTTCTTTGAAACCTTGCATACAGAGTCCTTGCTCTTCTGAGCGATTGCGTGCAGTTTCTGGCAATGGAGGAATAATGGCAAGCTTTTCTGCATTTGGTTGCAAATTTGCCATCAACTTAGTCTTGCATATGGCCAGTATTTTTTCAGCTCTAATGAAAAAAATTAATGAATATATTGTATATACAAAATGATTATTATACGTTTAACATTGTAAACATTTACCAGCTGACAATTAAACATGTGTTCGCCTACCATTATTTACTAATTTAAAATAGCAATTTGTAAAAACAACGACTAGAGTTAGATTAAATTTCCAAATTTTTCCTCATGAATATTTACACATTCTTAAAAACAATGTAATATATGAAACAATCAATAGAAAAATTCATAAATTAAATACAACACTTTATAAATGGGTTGGCGAAAAATGGCCAACATTGTTTAATGCAATGATCATAATTTTGAACTTTCTTTTGGATTCTTTCAGAATCTTTCATTTCCGTAAAGCGATGCATTATAATCAATGCTGATTAAGTGGCTGTAAAATTAATATACATAAATTTCTTTTAAATTACTTTTTATGCTGTAAAACCGTGGTCTCTAACCTTTTTTACAACTGTGAACCATGAAATTAAGAACAATATTTTGCTGACTAGTCAAAATGGGAAAAATATTTTGCGGACCAGTAAAAAAGAAGGCATTAATAAAAACCATTATTTTACTTTTTTGGCATCAGTTTTACCATATAATATTATTAAATGAAAATTTTATAGTTGTTTAACATGACCAGAAACTTAGAGGACGCACCGAACATGAAACAGGAAAAACATTTCTTTGGACTGATATGGCTTGGAAATGTTGCTGTAGAGCAAAAGTGTTACGTCGGCAAGATAATAAAATTTATATTTAGAAAATTCAAGCCAACTTTCAGAAAGCTAAACTTTCTCCCTCTACTGGCAAATGTTAAACTATGTTGTTAAACCACTGCTTTTCTAAAGAGCTATAATTATTTAAAATATTGTATTAACATTCTTACACTTCTTTATTGAGGGCAATTTTTCCTGGCTCCTTCTCTCCAAATTCATTATATTCTTTGGAAGGTGTGATGTGTGATGGAGGAACCTTTTTAATATACATGTATGTCAAAAAAACATTATTGCTAAAGCAACGAAAATAATTTAAAATATTTTCTCTGGAGCATTGATAATACTACCTCAACATTATCCATTGAAATTTCCAGATATTGAACATTCGTAAATTGATGATTATCCCAAAGGGGTTTAATATGCACGCTTGGTAATATCTACATGTATTAGAATAATAGCATATGATATAGTAACATCTTAGGAGGAAGGTAAATACAGTAACGTTATTTTCAAATTATTTTATACATCTCAGTTTTGTCTTGGTTCTTATTTCTATGTAAAATGACGTCATCGTTTGAACAGCTGATTTTTGGGACCCCGTGCGCCCCACAGCTGTTCACAATCACACCTGCCCCACAGGGGCAGGTTTAAAAATGCAACAGTCTAGATAACTAGCACATAAATATACAGGTACTGTATGTACATACTTGAATTTTAAGTTCCGGTTTCATGCTTTGGTGTTGTAACGTTTCGAACCCCACATTTTCTGATATATAATCTTTGTTCTTGGATAATAGCATTGGGGATACATTGGTGGCCTTACAGGATGTTGGAATATTACTTCTTTGAAATACAGCCAGTGGTATAAAATCTATAAAAAAGGTGTTTAAAATAAATCTATCACAACTCTAAATTGACATAGATATAATTGAGATAAAAAGTTCAATACTTTCATTGTTCGGTTTTGTGATTTCTCTTTTTCCTTTTGCTTTCAAAGCTTTCTCAGTTAATATAAATTTTGTGGGCAAACTGTGTTTAGATAATGAAGATGGTTGTAAAATGTTAGATAACTGTGGCATAACTCTGTATTGTTTTGATCGCTTGAGGCAAAATGGAGACACAGCATTTCTGGGCTTCTTCAACTGAATGAAATTCAATTTTGTGGCGGAAGTGTTCCCTTTACTGGAAGCAGTTCTTACTTTATTTTGAGGTAAAGGCTGTTCACGTTTCTATAATAGTAACAATAAATATACAGTGTAAATATACTATCATAAAATGTACAGAGGAAATAAATATGCATTTGGTAATATTATAATCATTTGGTGATTATAAAACTATCCAATAACTTTCAAAAGATAGGCCTACATTAGGTTTGCAACTATTGCATATTTTTGTCTTAGAAATGTTGTATATACTGATTCAAGGCAATTGACCCACATTGAATGATGGATACCATTTACTTACATCCCAAATTTCACATACATGTAAATAAATACACAAACTTATAAAAAAGATATCTAACACCTAAAGCTATATTGTTTGAAATGGGCCTTATACATAGTTTTGAATGGGGCTACAAGACGTTATCTTTTCATTGAATCAACAACTAAAAGAACGGGCCTCAATGAAATTTGCAGGAATTCACCAATGGAATTAATAGAATGTCACGTCATGCATGTATATGCATGCTGACAAAATCTGCATAAGGTAAAGGTTCATTAAAACTGAATTCCTAGGATTAATATCTGCTAGTAATTCACTTTAATAACAAAATCAGTGAACAGTGACAAATAGAACTTTTGAAAATTAAATTGACTCTGTTTTACCTCCTCGCAAATTAAAATAAAACTTTAAATTTATTGTTTTAGAATGTAAATTTGTCACAACAAATAAAGGTTGTCAGATTTTTCTATGTCAGAAATATACCTTCAGACAGCGTTCACAAGAGGACAATTTTGCACGCAAAAGTCTGGAAGATGAATCACTTTTTTGTTGTAGTGAAGGAGTAGCTTTTTCGCTCCTTCTGGTTGTACACTTTCTCTGTTGAGCATTCTGGACATTTGCAGTTTTTTCTTGTAAGCTCTTATCTAGACTTTTCTGCAAGAAATTAAAGAAGTATAAAACAGATAAAAGAGCTACATATCAATAAAAAATTCTATGGAAACAAATTATCATAATTATTGTAAAAAACATTAAGGGTACTCAGAGAACATAGCAGAATTTTGTCCACTCAGAATGAGTAGATTTCAACTCCCCCC
>JAQGBX010007496.1:0-11376 GCA_034698745.1 Megaphyllum sjaelandicum | reverse complement strand
GCAGGTTAACCCGGAGGTTAATCCTTAGCCTAAGGTTGGCAAACCTTTCAATTTAACCTCTGTTGGTGCAACCGGCCCTAAAGGGACATATCATTTTTGAGTGCGCTGGCCCATGCATATATGTTTGCATTGGCTTCGACGCGTTGCGGACAAGTCACGCGTCATATCGTGTTACGTGTCATCTCGATCAGTCTTGCAATATAATATAGCATTTTTATGAGACTTAATTAACACTTCATTGTTTAAAATTGTTATTTTGTTATGTTATATAGTATTTGTATACTTAATATACGGCTAGTTTATTAAATGTACTTGGGAGTCTTTTCCAGTTGTATCGCCCAACTAGGACAGCGAGCATGCGCAGTGAAAACTGGAGATATCGCCACCCAATTACTGGTGGCAGAAAACGGAAACTTGCATGCAGCAAGGGAATGCTGCATGCGCAGGAAATTCGGGAAAAAACTCCCAAGTGTGTATATAAATGTGCTTTCATCTTTGAAATTTTCTTTAATTCTATATACACCAATTTCATGATTAACAACGTGAAGGTCGAAACGTTTATTAATTATTAATAATTCAACATTATTAATCCGTTACACGGCGCAGCTTGCGCGCATTTTTTTTTAAAATTATTTAAAGGAGATAATCAAAATTCGCCAAAGAAATGTAGGAAATAAACTTAACGAAGCCTTAAAGAGCAGATTTTCACCTGGAATCAAGCGCGATTGGCAAACTCGTTTATCATCAAACTAATTACGGACGTTGTTTTAAAAAAGTATTGCTGCGTGACCAAATTACAAAGTTTTTTCTGGCAAAAAAATATGCATGAACACACAAACCTTCAATTGTTTTCAAAACGATTTCAAACAGACCTCGTTTTTACCTTAAGGGGGTGATAAATATTTGCAATTTTAAAATTCGAAAGAGATTCGCAAAAAGCCCACAAGTATACTTTTCTAAAAAATTACTTAAGTTTTAAGGGGCATTTTTCGGAAATATCTGTCTGGATAGTATAAGAATAAACTCGAAAATAACATTTCTATAATAGACAACTGATAACAGTGGTACTCGGACAGACGCTTTACGAAACGTACAACCTCAGTTCGTATTACCAGAAGTAAGGCAAAACATGACTTCAACAATAAAAATGAACGCTTAATCGAAGAGCTGCAACATTTTTCATGGAATTCCCCGTTATAACGAACCTTATTTATCACATTGTCTAAAGTTCGTTGATCGAGACCTCGAAAATCCGGCATGCAGATCATTTGCTATGACCATAAATTTTTAATACGTACCGAATTCGGAATGAGTCCTAAACGAAGAAATTAATATTGTATTGTAAGGGTGCGAGCACAAAGAATTTACGAATTCATCATTTTGAGTTTAAAATTTACCATTTTATTTTAAGTTTCAAACTGACTTAAGTACTTGGAACAAAACAGACTTAGAATTTAAAGCCAGGCTGAGCTTACAAGAAGCGCTTATAAATGAAAGCAGATTTGTTAGACACAGAGTGGCACACAAATCACTATTGGTCAAAAGTGTAGACATCGATTGTAGCCTATGCCGCCTACGTATGTGCCGTAAAAACGTGCCCCGCACTAAGCGTGAGATGCTAATGCACACGTGGAAGGTTTTACGCGGAATGTTTCACCTCCTATAGCATACTGCATGCAGTGACGCCACCAAGCACACTGACCATCAGGGTTCATTGTGCGCCCCAAAGCTGGAAACAAGCACGAAAGAAGCCGAAAGAAGCACGTCGAAAGTAAGCATTCTTTGTGCTCGCACCCTACCATCAGAAATTCGTATAAAGCAAATTCTTCTTAATGAGGTTTCACTGTAATACATATCATATGTATCAACATCTACATTGTGCCTTCACGCTTAGCGACCAAAGGGAATGGTTATGACTTTGGAAAGTCCAAACATGAATAACAGATGGGTTTTAATAGCTCTGAAACACCCATTTTATCCAAAGTGAAAATTCAAACTTTGAATTTTCGATGTTATCCTCACATCCTTTTCAAATTGTCAAATTGTTAACTTTTAATTGTTGTTTTTTTCCCGCCATTTCCCTGACCTGCCGCAATCAGATTACAATTTTCATTTTTACAGGCATCTACCGCATTAAAGTACTTAGGCCTAACTAAGAAGAGTATAAGCTAAATTGCGAGCGCGTTTCGATGCTCCAACCTGCATTTTTCACCTGGCCCCCATTACTTAGCTCACTCGCAAATTAGCTGGGATAAAAAAAATTGACCGAATTCACCTGGTCTTCGGCATTAAAAAAAATCCAAGAATTTCCTAACCAGTTGAGTCGCTCCTTAATGAGGCGGCCATTATGCATGGAGAGCACGCGTCCACGAGAGCCACGTGCCCTCTGACACCTGCCACGTGGTGGGGAAACAGGTAAGCCCGCTCCTTATCTTATCCTACCGTGGTTTTGCCCCCCAAGGGCACTTTATCGGCATGCGAACCCTGCGTGACCTTCCTCCCTTCGTCATTTTTTTACGTCATTTAGGGTGGGTGGGTACTAAGTAGCTTCGAAGGCACACCTGAGATCGAACTGGGTTCATTTTCGTATAATGGAATGAAGTGGAGCGGCAGTCAATTAGGCCCGGGCAAGCTTACCATGCTCATCGCCAGGGACCGCTCCGAACATGTACATGTACTACAAAACAGCTGTCAATCAGCGAGCATGATCAGCAATTGCAACTGATTTTTTGGAGAAATTGGCCATCCGATGGCATTAAGAAAGTGACCGATTAGCGTCAAAACTGCTGCTGGACTTAAGTGGGCCATCGAACTTCACCGTTCCGCGCATTGTAAACCTACATTGAACCCAGTTATGCACAAATTATAGCTAAAACATGCGTTAAATAAATTATTGTTCTTTGTTATTTTTGAATATTTTCTTAAGTTTGACCATCTAAAAATACATAAGTCAACAATACATGTACAGTATGTAGTGTTTATTCTCCTTTCTTGTAATAAGTTAATTGAATTATTGACTCGTCACGAAAGTTTTACAAATCAATAATTCTGCAATCCTAGCCATTTGAAAAAATGAACCGCATAATTTAAATGAAGCAGATACAGATTTTACATACAGTATGTGGATCCATAACGCTAATGATGTAACACAATTGCCGTGACTAAACATATCGCTCTTTGAACTACAGTAAAACCTATAAGAGTGGCCACCAAAAAAAATGTCATGTTGGACACTGTACACAGGTGGTCACTATACAACGAATGCCTGAATTAAAATAATGAACATGTAGACTGTAATACACGTAGTAAAAAAAATCAAAAAAATAAAGAATCATCCTGTCTAAGAGTTAAAGCAACATGTAACGTGGCTCATCTGTTATCTGGTCACTTTTTACTTTTTATGAATGCCATGGAGCGCCATCTGCTGACAAAAATGAGACGAAAGTCTACGGGTCATGATTCTGTAAGTCCAGATTCATGGGCCTCACATCCTGAAGCAGCCCCAGGCTAGGATCTTTGATGGGGCCCCTACCTATCATGTCACTAAGGTTATGATGAACTATACTGTATTTAGGATAAAATAAGTCAGTTTAATTTTATATTTATTAAAAAAAATATTATAAGGATCCGCACCACCGGACCCCCCCCCCTCCCCCATTCAAGGCTCCCAGGCTAGAGCCTTGTCATTATTTCCCCCCACCCCTTGTGGGGGCCCATGATGTCTATAGGGTGAAACCATTAATTATAGCCAAGAAAAGAATGGAAAATATTACTACACAGTTGAGTTGCGAACATATCTCCGAAATGGCAATAATGTAATACCAAAGTCTGCTTATAAAAAGGTGAATTTTTCACTATAGGACCATCCCAGTTCGTCACGCGCCATAAGTTAGTTGGCGCCTAAAATGGCGAAGAGAAGAGCGTGTTAGGCGCGACTAATTGAGAAGTAATCCCAGCACCATTACTTTCCTAACTCAAAAAGGTAATTGAAAACGGATAAGGGCTTAGGACCTTTTCAGGTGCCAATGTTATGTAAAGGGGATTCGTGCTACGTAACGAGAGGGCGCGGGGGAAAAACATAAAAGAAGAAAGCTGAAATGAATTTTCAAGTGGCGTGAAATAGAGGAACGAGGTTCCTCGGCAGATGGCGCGGAGGGACAAAAGGTGGCGCTCGTGTCGATTGGACACACTTTTTACCATTCATTCGAACACGACGAGATTATGCAAAAACCACTTCAGACCGAACGAGGATGTATTGTTAAAAAAACGGAACTAATAAATTTGGAAATCAATAAAATACTGTATACATATTATACGTACATGTAAAGAAGATAACCGAAAAGCATCGTCATACGGGGAGAATCCTTCGACCTTTGACCCCAGAAGCTATGATTTGAACATGTTCCTGGCGAATAGCCGCTGTTAATGGCAATGCATGTAAACTGACGTAGGAGCTAGTTTATGTACATGTACATGCAAATGCATGCATGTTTGTAACAGCTAAAAGATTTTGCAGAAGATTCTTACAAATGTCTTCCATCATTTATACATGTACATGTCCTGTATCTTCCACTTGCCGGAAGTCTTAAGATAAATTCGCAAAAACGTGCAACGGAATTTCGCTTAGTAGTTTAAATTAATCAAGTTTGGAACTCACAGAGATTCACTAGGGTTTTTCGGCATCCTCGTTGCAACGTCTATTGACAGGATTTCCGTTAATGCCAAGTTGAAATTCTGAATATGCTGAATGATCATGGCAAGGTCATGCGCACGGTGAAATCCTCCCTGGGAAATAAAATTATATCATGAATTATTTTATTGAAGCAAACGTAAGAATCACAAAACAATAAAGTTTTAAAGGATTTCATCGAGGCTCAGCTTTCACGTAAACTCTTAAACGTCGCCTTTCAGCGCGCAACTCATCCGTCTAACAAAGGTGCACTGCGTGTTTGCGCGCGAGTTTATTTTCAGAGGCAAAACATAACACGTCGTTCATCGAAGCATCCTCTATTCAGAAAAAAACAAATCTTAAGCCATAGAAGTGTGAGAAACGTCAATGCCTACAAAATTCTTCTTAATGACAAATGATATTGATGATTTATGTCATGTAGCTCATCAATGAAGGAGGCAATTAACGGTTAATAAAGCTTCATTTAATTTGGTCGATAAGCATAATAATAGTGTATAATAAAAATAACAAATATCCTATCTATAGCTTTACAACAGGATATGCATAAATGGGTGGAGTGAACAGAGACGCTAGCTATGAAAATGAAATGGTTTTCTGTTTTGCGGCTAGGATTTCCCTTTCTTATACTACAATATAAATCAACCTAAAAATAGGGCATGAAGAACGCGCAATTTCTATAAATGATTACAATATACGCACGCGCTGTATATGCACGATTTCCATTCAATCCACTCTTATCAAACGAAAGATTTGGAGTATACCATTCATGATCAGAGCTGGAGCAATAGGAGAAGAGCAAATGCTCAGAGTATGATCTACTTGTACTACCCCCGATCTTAGTAAAAACGAGCGAACAGCCAGAAAGTATAGCCTGCTCATCAACTTTGGGATCTTGAATTCATGATTAATTCAACTCCTTTCGCGATTCGGTATAGCATGCAGGTTATTTGCAAAACAACTTATGCTGCCAAATATTATCTCCGTACCGGGGACGGGAACTGTTCGTATTATGTTGAAAACCTGTTAATTTCAGGTAGCACCGTTGTTTGCGGACAAAACAGAGGGCCTGATCGGATGTGAATCTTGTGTTGATTTTGGCTGCGACGCGCGATTCCCACCGGTGTCACCCCCTCGTTCGGAGGCTAAAAAAACGACAGAAGGCGCGAAATTGTTGACCCATCACCTTCGTTTATCGCCAACGAATCGTGATTTAACAAAAAAATTACCTTATCTTCGAACTGTTCGCGAAAAACGCGTTCGGAGCAGCCCGGTGTGGTGGTGGCGCCCCTCGAGGTGCGGCGTTCCAAACGCGCTCCGAGCCCTCAAAAACGTCAATAACTCCTCAATAACCCGATCAAACCGAGAGCTAATCATTATTTGATGTCGGCTACAGGTGTCCACTAATCGTGAGCACACATTGGTGCCAAATTATCGTCAGAAACGACAAACAAAAACTCGCGTTTGGAGATGATGCTATCGTATTCTGAACACATTTTCATCCTCATCATTCTGGGATTGAAAATAAAGACAGATGTGAATCCGAAGGATGAAAAACACGAAAAGGGAGCTAAAAACGACGAGAAAATACAACAGAAACAAAACGTTTACTTCGTTTACACTTGTCAACCCAGTCCAGATGCTCGTCAGACCGATGAAACTGTAGTCAATTTCAGTCATGGAGAAGTCGGTGATAGTTTACTCTTTGACATGCTAGACAAATACGCGTTTTGAGAAGTTTAAAAGTCCCCGTCTTTGTTGATCAAAACACAACAAGTCGCCCAAGTTAATTGGAAATGCCCTCGTCATAGAGGGCTTGAAGTTTTACGTCAAGTTTGAAAATTCCAAGCTGAATTTTTAGATAACAGATTATGACATTGATAAGCTTATTTGTCTGCTATTGTCGAGCTAGGCTCTCTCTTATTTACGGAAATCGCCCCAAAGTGTGCATGTAAAAAGATGGAAACACGTGACATTCATGATACTAAACACGTTTTCAACGTGTTTCAAGTAGTACAGAAATACTATAATGCAGTTCAATCGCCATATACAGATTGAACAGTTGGGTGAGAGCCATAAACGAAATTACTAAGTTGTGTTTCAATGAAGACAAAACTAAAATTTTACGAGAATATACTAAAAAGTGCATTTAAGAATGTAATATAAAAAAGACCCTAAAAAATGCCCAAAGAACATGAACGCGGTTCTGGACATTTAGATTGACAACGAAACCAAACGCTCCTAGATAGAATTATACGTCACATCATGTCAATTTGAAGTGATTCTACCAGTTGTATACGTGTAATTGGGAAAACATCTCCCTATGCCTGGAGATGTTTAAAATTCATTAATCCGCAAAACAAATACCATCAGACAATGAAGAAAATATTGTATTTCGATCACCGACTAAAATGGTCGGGCATTTACCATAATGCACCGTAGTCGAGGGACCAGACCGGTCAGTCATTACGTCACGAATGCACGTGTGAATTGGTCACACGCGTGGCGCCCCTTCAGTCGATCAACTAACAGCCGTTTTATGCTAATTCGCGCTAACGTCCGTGAAACCGGAACCGACGCAACTTCCCGTTTTATTTGGCGGCAAATCTCGTTACTGTCCCATTGGAAAATGTGACATCCTGCAAATGGTGGGACGACATAAAAATAAAGCATAAAAGGAGCTCGAGACGAGGAAGGGGACACCGCTAGGGGGCGAAAATTATTCATTTACAACCCATTAAACGCACTTCTGCTGTATCACGGTCACGCTTATGTAAGCCTAATTAAGGGGAACCGGATTCAATGGCTAGGCACTCGAAAAACGCCCCCTCCTAAAACAGGCCCACATTCTACACGTATAGGAAATTCAAACAGCTTTCGGGAAAAAAAAATGAATCGACGGAACTGAAGAATTGAGAAATAGGGAAAAAATATGCCGAATCACGAATCATAACCACATAGTCGATCGAGTACTACATATAGTGGGTACTTGTACAAATTACACATTAAATGCATATCTTTACATCATATTTTTGTGTTTCAACAAAAATTTTTTGCAATTTTGCATATTGCATGTTTTCATAAAAATGTGAATATACTGTTTATGTATGTATACAAGTACTTTGTAAAATAAAAACGATTAAAAAGTGGAACTTTACAAGGGTAATTGCTCATATAGAAATCGTTGAAAACTGCTAAAAAGTCATTATTTTGAGGCACGTTTGTTTTCGGTTATTACCAAGTGAAAAGCAATAATAATCATAAAAAACGGCTTGCCACACTAACAATCGGGACATGCGCCGCTTTTTTTTGCATTTATCCGAACAACGGACATTGCGCAAATTTATCCTAAATGGGTTTTTTCCTCATATTTTGTAAGAGAATCACGCTTCCTTAATGAGTTTGAACAAGGTCAGAGGGTGCGCAACACTCCGAAATAGAGACGTATCAGTAAATTACAATTTTCGGCGTTAATGAAGCAAAAACTTATTTGGATGGAGGTAGAAAAACGGTAGCCAGGTGAGGGAAATTGACCGAAATGGCCACTCAAAATTACCGGTATTTCGAAAACTGACTTGGTAATTTATTTTCTATTTATCGCTCGGAAATTCTAGTAGCGGACCAGTCGATCGCTCCCCCTCTCTAGTTTTAATTATTGTCAAAGCTCACCTTACCTTCCCAGCAAAAACTCAAGGTAAACGGGTAAACATTGCTTCGAAAAAAGTACATAGTCTTTCTTATCTCAACTGGTAAAAAAAGTAACTGCATCAGCTCTCGCAGAATTGCAACGATTCTAACTTCTACAGTATATTACGATACATGTGATTTCTTCAAATGTTTACCCCGAAGGTGAAATCCGTTTGCCTGATGCAAATTTGGAGGCAAGGTTTTGACAAATAAACCACTTAGATTGTGACATTTGTGACTAAAAGTAACCAATTAGCGTTGTAGGAACGATATTATTTTATTATAATAATGTATACGGTATATGCATGAAGAAGTGTCTTGTTTCATGAAAATTCAGAGACATGTTTTATGATCCTAGCACAAAGAACGCTTATTGCAGGCGCTTACCGCTCTGCGTACATTAGCGCCACCAAGCGGGATAAGAATGCGGCATGTTTTTTAAATAAGGGTGCACTCAAAGAAAACTTAGCCGAGCCAGGCTGAGCTTATAAGCTTTCATGAATGTTTTTAACATTCGTTTTTGGAAATCTGAAAGCAGATTTGTAAGACACAGAGTGGCACACAGCTCACTATTGGCCAAAAGTGCAGCCATCGATTGTATCGCGTGAGATGCAGGATTTACTCTTAAAATCAAAATCCTGACGAACATTGCACTAAATCTCTCGCTTCGCTCCGGACAACGGAAGTTTTTCTTGAAGACTTAAACCTGCCACCTATGCGATTGCACGTTTACAAGAAATGAAAAAAACAACCAAGTATACACCTACTGTTATTATACTGTACATGCATGTCCGCTTTGAGACCCTTTTGGAGGGCAGCGTGCGCACGGGCTCGAGGGTGTGGTCAGTGATCGTAATTCAGGCAGGGGTGGACGTCCCATAAATCGCTTCGCTGACCGCTGTCCGGTGAATTTCACGGTGACCGCCTCTATTTGCCCAGGGTGCGTGGTAAACAAAAACTTGGTTTTCAACAGCAGTTAGGCGATTAGGCGACCGAGCTGCCTCTGCCTCCTACACGTCTGACCCCCGGAGCCAGGTTTTGGCCCTGGGCCCGCATATTGTCTACTCGAAAAAGCCCTTCCCTACGAGTCATGCATTACGGAACGTTTGTCTAAAATTAGCAACGATGAAAACGTTTGGGTTAAATAGGTTTTGTGAGACTAACGGATCATTAAGGGGTCCGCTCGGTTACCCTTTCAATAGCAGTAGGGTTAAACACAAAGCCGGACATGGGGAGGGTCAGGGGTCAACATCGATGCGCCGAAAATATTCCCATAGTTCGAGCGCTGGGAACCGGTTAATTCGCCATATCAGGGTACGAAGTCGCCTTAGTTGGGCACAGCTAGTTCACCACTTGGATTTTTGCGTAGCAAACATGATAGTAAACCTGACGTTCAGTATACATTGGAACTTAGATCATTCGGGTCAATATTTCGTTAAAAACTGTATAGACATTATTATGAAATAAGCTACGTTACGACGGGGGATTTCCCGATAAAAGTTCAGCACCTTCATATTCCTGGGGTAGGATTTCATTCTAACTTCGACGAAACTATATATACAGTAGTTCTTATCGTTGAAGACACGTTTTGCCTGACATCTGATAATACGAACTACGCTTTAAAGTTTAAACGAAAAAAAAATTGTGACGTCCCTCGAGATTCGTCCTAACAAGGTTCGACTATACCAAAGATCTGAGTATAGCGAGTCACTCGTGATAAGTCCGACATCGAGTAAGGGTCAAGCCAGGACGCCCAAGAACGGAGGTTTCGCCGGTGTTACGAAGACGTGGATCGGTAACGAAAAGTGGTCCACCGCAATTGGGGGAAATTGACCCTTCAGACCACAATGACGTAATTTATTAGAGTGACCCGACGCCATCGAACAACGGATCGAAATCGGCCCTAATATACCAGAGGGTCTAAAAAGCTTCAATCGAAATGGGAGGAAAAACGAGCGGAAATGAGGTATAAAATCGAGAAATATGGCAAGGGCCATAAATCGAAGCCGGCTCGTGCTGATTGACCCGAGGCCTCAGGTGGACGAGGCGCGTGCCTTTGTCCAGCGACTCTGACTTGACCCATAAGCTCGCACGCTTTAGCGTTTACCACGAAAGGTCAAGAAACCTTATAATGACGTCCATTACACGCATCACCCGTCTGCTTTTTGATGGAATTGTAACGTCCATCTTTCATAGGCAGCTGGCTGGTCCCAATATACAACTTGTACTTCACATCAACTAGGTTAACGGCTAATATCCCTCTGGTCAGTCTGGTAACTGCATTTCATCAACCAACTACGGGATTCCTTCGTTTAGTGAATGTTTAAAGGTCATTTTAAGTTCATTAAACTCGTGCATAGTAGAATTGTTAAGTGTAATGAGAGATTTTCAATTGAAATTGATCGAATACATATAAGGCGAGCACGCAGTTTAAGAAGGTTATAATTATGAAACTCATATTTATCTAATGTTCGGGACATTTTATTGCAGTGTTTGATGTTTTTGATGTCCATTTTTATTAAACCAAGCCATAATGTAGCATGATTTTCAAACCACACCGGTCCCATCCTCATCGACACCGCATTCAAAGTCTTCAAAACCGTTTAAAAACTTAGCAATATAGTGAAACCTCATTAAAAACATCTCGACGAAGGCGCTTATCACTCGGTGTACACTAGCGTCACCAAGCGGGATAAGAATGTGGCATGCTTTTTAAATGAGGGCGCACAGGAAGAAAACTTATCCAAGCCAGGCTGAGCTTACAAGAAGCGCTTATAATCTTTCAAGAATCCTTTTAACATTCTTTTTTGGAAATCTGAAAGCAGATTTGTAAGACACAGAGTGGCACACAGATCACTATTGGCCAAAGTGTAGCCATCGATTGAATGCCGCCTAAATACAGTATGTACAGTATAAAAACGTGTTCTGCGCTCATCATGAGATGCTAATGCGCATGTGCAAGGTTTTACGCGGAATGTTTCACCTAGCATAACGCATGCAGT
>JAQGBX010007495.1:0-11377 GCA_034698745.1 Megaphyllum sjaelandicum | reverse complement strand
AATACCTGGAAAAGGCAGGGAACTTGAAAATGCCTGGAAAAGTCAGGGTAGTGACTTATTTTAAAAACGTCAGAGGGATTCAACGTAGGTTAGCTTAGGGTCCTAGTTAGGGATCATCTTTAAATTTTTGCAGTAGCATTTTTCAAAATTTACAAAAGTTCATGAGGACAAATTTTCAAAATTCTCTCTACGATTTCTAAGGACTAATTTTCAAAATTTTCCACGTTTGTCGAGTACAAATTTTCAAAATTTTCCACGTTTTTCTAGTATAAATTTTCAAAATCTTCCACATTTTCCGAGGACAAATTGGAAAAGTTTTGAACATTTTTCGAGAAAAAATTTGAAAAATTCTCCACGTTTTCTTTGCTTAAATTTCCAAACCTTGCCACATTTTCCAAATATAAAATGGTCAGATTTTTATACTTTCTACATGCTTATTGTTTAAAATAAATTTCTATGTTAATTTAAACAATTTCAAAATTATCCATAGAAAATTTTGAAAAATATTGGCCTGTGTCGATTTTGAAAAAATATTGCCCTGTGTCGATTTTTTAAAATCGTGAATGACATTGATACATGTAGGCTATATGTCAATTTTCGACATTGCTATTTATCAGGGAAATTTTTTTAATACCTGGAAAGCCAGGAAAGTTAAAAATTAAATTTCTGTGAAGCCCTGTTGTGGGCCGGGCTTATGCAAAAAATTGTTAAAATAAGTGCTCGTAAGATCGGTTTGTTCAAAGTGGGGATCAGTGGAATGGTAATGTGAAAAAAAAATTGAAGTGTTTACATGAGAGGAAATTTAAATTTAAGCTTATCCAGTGAAATGTATTTGCTGAAATTGACTTGTATCTTCAATTACGTTTAGCGATAGTGGGTGTTAGTTGATCAATTCTCTAATCGCGGTGTAATTGGTATCACAAGCGCAGGTTGGAAAAATGTAAACAATTGGCAAAGTAGAAGCTTTTATTCATAAAACTTGATTGATTTACATGTTCAAGCATGATGACCAAATTATGGAACGCCATATATGATCATTCTTACTGTTTTTTTGTTTTGTTTGGCTTGGAACTAAATTAAGGCGAAACATTTGAAAAATTCAAATGTATAGTATTGAACGGGTATTTAACAACCTCTTGGATTAGAATTAATGACTGCATTATTGATAATTATACGGATTTTATTAATATTTTGCAACAAAATGCTGTTGAAAGTAGATTTAAAATTTCCTGTATTGCAGCTATACAATGCATCATTTTTAATTGATATAATCTGCTAACAGTGTTTGAATTATAGATGATAAATATACAGGTGAACACTTATACCTGTATATTTTAATTGAGGAAATTCTGCATGATTTTAAGTTTCCTGAGGCAAAGTTCTTCATAAAATACATTAAAATTTGTTTGAATGAAAGTGTTTTAATGGATTAAGTTTTGTTTCAAAAATTAAAAAATATTTTTGTTTGCTACCTTTTTTATTAAAAGTATCATACATTACACGTTTGTCATAATTCAATTGTTATTTACTGTATCTTATTCAGAATATGTACAGTACGTCAGTGAATTCAAGTTTGCCAACTTACTCCAGAAATATTGAGCATTTTTTGATTAGTTTTCACTAAGTATTTTGACGAATCTTTACTATTTTTTGAATGCGTTCACGAATTTTAAACAGCCTCGTTTGCATATTGATTTAATTTAAAATAATTTTTTTTCATTATTAATGTTTCGAAACCATCTTAAATGAAATGAGGCATCTGTTACTGATAAAAATGCATCTAAAATGCATTCTTTTTTGTCAAAAGCCATTAACAAAGTGTTTAACCACAGCGGCAATAAGTTATACATGTACAAAAACATCTTGAAACAGAACAAAGAAATATATTACAAAGATAAGGTCAGCTGTAAAATGTTATGCTCATGACGGAAGCCTGGCCTTATTTATTCCAGTTTAATTAGTGTATGACGAAGAGTAACGAGCAGCTTTGATAATTTGTTATTGTCCAACAGTGCACCACCAACTTCCTGCAACTCATTTCAGAGCTCGTTAATGGCGCATTTGTGTATTAATCGTTTTTCCTGGGTACTTAAAAGGGTTTCCTAGTCTTCATGGCCTACAATACAAGAGCGACACAATAGAAATGAGGACCCCTGGTGGTGACTTTCGACATTATTTTCTTTTGTTCATCCAAGAGATTATATCCGAAGCACCAAACAATCTCGCACATATTGCGTTATTAGTTTTGAAAAAATAAAATAAAAAGACGAGATGGAAGCTGTTTAACAAAACAAAGCAAATTAATTATCCTAAAACATGAGGAGCGATACGCCGAAAATGGGGGTTGCTTTGTGTGCAGCCATTTATTTATTTAAGACTCGTTGGCCTCATTTAGACAATTAGGTGCATTGTCTTTCTCTGCAAACTTAATCCATCTTAGCTTATCTCCTTATGTTAATGTACGTTGTGCTTGATATACGAGTATATTTTTTTCCGAAATAAGTCACCAAATTGCGTGAGTAGGTTTATTTTGGCAATTTAATAGAGACTTTTATCTGCAAACTCTTTTGGAAGCTTGAAATTGCTGCACTCGTTAATAACGCTTTTCTGCTTTCCTGAAATTCCCTTTTTTCATCTTTTTTGGCAATGCATTTTTTATTTTTTTGAATGGCAAAAAGGAAAGGCTTCGTTTAAAGCATGTTTATGCTCCCACATCTGTGAATCAACTTGCTGTAACTTTAAAATTTGGTGAATTTTTATGGTTTCTCGAAATTCTCAGGAAACAAAGCGTTATTTTAGTAGGCTTGTTCATGTTCTTGCAGTATGTATTGTAGGAACATTTATGGAAACAAAATAAATACATGATATAGAAGCTGTTTTTTGAGCCATCAAAATCTTGTAAAAATCAAGATTATTTCTCAGATAAAAGTTGATTTGTTTTATCTTTGCTGAGTAATTGAGACTGAGGCTTTAAATTATAAAACGGATCCTTACGTAAATTTTATATGACTCGCTGTCTGTTATTCCTGTTTTATTTAAATAACAGAATTTGTTTTTATTCTAAACAATCTTGTTTATTCAAAGTGTTAAAACAACTGTATGCATTACCATAACTAAATAACGCATTAATGTGTTATTCTATGTTTTGAATAAATTTAATGTGGGTATATGCATGTATATTTATAGTAGCAGAACATTTTTTGAATATACTTGTATCCATTGCAGGGCTTTTTACAATAAATATAATCCCCAATTATTAAAAAATACAAAATGTATAAACTTACAATGAACATTTCACGTTAAGGTATTTTCTATAATATGTTATGGCTTTAAATAATTGTTTAAACTAAAAAAAAAATACTAGTGAAATTAAAAGTGAGGTATGGCGCTGAGGTCAATGATCTTGTTTATTCAAGGTCTGTTCATCTTTTATGAGTATTTCACATCATATATTTATATTTTCAGGTGGCTTGGGTCAAAGTTGACACCCAAACATTGCTCACGTTCGATATTCAAGTAATCACTCACAATAATCGCATCTCCATCAATGCTCACGGGCTTCGCAACTGGGATCTCCATATAAAACAAATCCAACCGGAAGATCGAGGCCTTTATATGTGTCAGGTGAATGCTTCGCCCATGATTAGCCGACAGGCGAATATTGAAGTAGTTGGTAAGTTAATAATTAATTCATTTTTAATAACTCTGTGCTAATGTTGCACAATATTTGTTATTGACGAGATTTGCATGGATATTTTACGAGAGATTTCAATCAACCTACAGTATTTAGTTTGGCCTTAAGCGCTCGTAGGCAACTTGTAAATAAGTGCACGTATTTATGAATTCATGAACTTTGCTGATTATATTGCAAACCAATATTTGCAAAATAATTTTAAACAGACGTTCTTTTGAAATATATTTGGATATGAAATGCGTTGCCAGAAATGTGTTTGATGCATATTTCGGAAGGAAGTATTTAATTTTCAGTGCATTTTATAACACATGATGCTAAATTGACTTCAATTGTACCACTTCCTTAGAAAAAGGATAAGCGGATTTTCATTTTTAAAAAAATTCTTAGAAACGTGTCGTTGGAATACTAGTTTGATAACCTTAAAGAAACGATCAATGGATCACATCCCAACAGGTTCTTGAAATTTTACTTGCGTCAACCTCTAAAACTTGTTCTTCTTGGCTACGGAATGCTAGGTTTTTTAGACCTATTTGTTATGAATCAGAGTGCATAGCTGAATGCACGTGATCCCCGTGTAATTTCGTTTTTTGCATCTCTCAGTATAAGAGGTTCTGTTTTTTTATTTTTTAAATATTAGGAGCATAGAATTTCTATCAATTCTTGCTTGATTCTTTAAAAATAAAAAGTAATTCAATATGTGTTTCCCATTACCCCTTAATTTGTAAAAGCAGGCAAACATGCATAACCGCAAAGCTTTCAATGATTGCGCATCTTAAGGCAACGAATATCTGATGCATTGTTTATAAGAATGTGTCTTTAGCATCTTAAACGATTTATCTTTTTGTCCTTAAAATGATGAAATTTTGCACAATTAAAGCAAATCGATAAAAATCCGTGATAACAAAAATCCCTGAATCCGTTATCGAAGGCAATCTCTGAAAGCTAAGGTGTTATGCGTGATTGCCTTTTTACGGAAACTTGGCATGATTAGCCTACACCAAAAATGCTCGAAGGATGCATATAAATTTATTTTTATAAGCAAAATCATGACTAGACAATTTATGCTACGGGACTGTGGTATTGGATGCGAAATGTAATGCAAAGGTTTATAGAAAAATTTCACAAAATAAAAAAAATCATAGAATCACTTTAAACATGCCTTTCATAAAACGAACAGAATTTCAGAACACGTGAAGTTGTATTTCGTCACATTTTACATTATTCAAAAGTATATAGTTAATCAATTTACTTAAAAACCAGCGGCTAAAGACCATCTTCGAAGGGGTTTGCACGAGCTGTTTAATATCCCGGAATTTTTGGGTAACATACGGCACCTCGCATATTTAGTACATTTAACTAACACGTTTTCCTCGTATCTTAATTTTTATTGCTTTTATACCGGGTGGTCCATTTATCATGATTTGTCTGATATCTTTTTAAAATAAATAGTAAATTGTAAAATTTATCAAAATGCAAAATTAATAATATCAACTAGCCTTTTAAATTACGTGAAAATGAAGGGGGGAAACGGGGGGGGGGGGAGTTTCTCTTTAAAATTTTTAATGGGTTTCCCCCTTTCCCCATTTTTTTTGCAAATTATGAATCCGCGCTTAAAACAAAATTAGTTTTGTCAAAAAGATTTTTATGGTATCAACTTAAATGTCACTGTAATCGACGAAACTGTAAAAATGTCGAAAAATTTGCTTTATAGGAATAAAAATGTTTCAAACAACAGTGCAACTCAATTAAAAAGGGCAGTAATTACAAAGAATAAGCTCCAACACCCCCTCTTATTGAGGGGACCAAAGGAAATTTAACATTTAAATAAATCTTTATTTTTTACAATGTTTGCTTAAACATAGTAAAACAAAACAAAGAATACAACTTGTGTTCATCAGGTTAGAACAATTATTAAATAAAAGTGCTACAAAATGGAAATCAACAGAAACCAAAGTTAGTTTAACAAATGTTCGAAATGGTGTCCCTGTACTTTGCAGATTTATTTAAATGTTAAATTTTCTTTCGCCCCCTCTATAAGAGGGAGTGTTGAAGCTTATTCTTTGCAATTATTGCCCTTTTAAATTGACTTACACTGTTATTTGGAACATTTTTTTTCGATAAAGCAAATTTCTTAACATTTTTACAGTTTCATCGATTATAGTGACATGTAAGATGATACCAAAAGAATCTTTTAAAAAAAACTTATTTCGTTTTAAGCGCAGATTCATAATTTGCACAAAAAATGGGTGATCCCATTGCAAATTCAAAAAAAAAAAAACGGATTCCCCATAGGGGACCGGGGGGGCCTTTATTTACACGTAATCTAAAAGGCCAGTTGATCTTATTAATTTTGCATTTTGATAAATTTTACGATTTACTATTTATTTATAAAGATATTGGACAAATTATGATAACTTAACCACCCGGTATAATTCATTTATGTATAATTCGAGAATTGGTATAGTATAGAAAAGTCTTTTGGAAACTGCTGGCGCTATACCTATGATTCATTATGTATAATTTCTTGTGGTGCTTGACACATGTCGTGATGACGTGTAATGTTGATTTGTGATGATCCTAGCTAAGAGCTGTTTTGTGAAAAGTCCAAGCATTCCCACAAATCATTTTTGATTTGTTTGATCCTTACTGCTGGCTATTCTCGCATTCTTCGGGAACCATCTCTTTACAATATGCGATATAAATTATAAGCCACTTTGGCCTGCACGGTTTTTTTATGACAATTGAACGAGACGTGTATTAATGTTCCTTCTAACTCGGTTTCTTGGTTTCGCCTCTTGTTCAATATCTTCGCAAATCAGTTGCGCGATTTATTTGCACTTATAGAAATAATAAGTTGATGTCAGCTTTCGCCGATTTGTCATCGAATGTCCAGCAAACCTTTGAAAGTGCAATCTGGCTCTCAGACTCTAAATGTATTTTTAACCACATGTTTGTTTGACCCTGTAATTCGCACCCTGGCAAAATATAATCCGTCATCATCCGTCATTAATAATGAAATCACTCTATGTCCGTTGGCGTTTTGCCTCCTCTTCTTCATTATGTGGATGGATGTACAAATGTCCAGCTATTTTTCAAACATTTTTCTTGAGGTTGTCATCATCATTCACACTGTTTTTTCGACATAAAAAATGCCACGTACATGTAGCATTGCGACGGATTTGAAAGGTTGTCATTACTAGGTACTGATGTTATGTAATCCTTTGGGCCAACCAAACTTTGTACTTTGAAAGTTTTTGTGTTTTTATTTTTTTTATTAAAAAAAGAACTTATTCAGCTTTAGATAAACCTTTGAGTCAAGCTTACTTATTGTCTATTACACCGTAAAATATATTTCTGAATTTTTAAGCAATTTTAATATAAAAAATAACTTTTTTGCGGATTTTCGTATTTCGGAAACAAATATTATTGCATAATGCATCAGCTTTGCTCCGATGGGCTGTCTTTTCTTTTCGTTTCTTAAGTTAATCCTTTTCTTTAGATGCCACTTTTTACTCTTAAGTTCTGCTATACTCTACTGTTATTTTCAGAAAAAAATCTGAATTCAAAAAGACATTTTTGACTAACGTTTACTACTTTTTACATTTGACGTCCAAATAATATTTTTGTCTTCCATTTTAGAATTAAAATTTTAAATGTTTAACTTATCTTTGAAGTCATCGTATAGTGGAAAATAGTTTTTTTTCAGTGCTTATGCCAAGCGATTCTTATGTAATTTAAATAATTAACTTTATTTAAATTTAGTTTTGGAATAAAGTAATTTAAAATGCACTTTGAGAGCATCTAGGCTAATTCAGTTAGCATTGAATGTAGCGATCAGAATGTTTAATGGATAAATGAAACAATTAAAAATAAAAAAAAATAAAGTAATATTAATAATGCTATTAGTTGTGATAGAAATCTTAAAACTAATAAGATGAGCTACTTGTATATCAGATAGACCCTTATTATGTACATGTAGATGGTGGGATAAAACAACTTTACCAGCTGATATATAATAATAATAAAATAAAAAAAAGTATGACCCGAATCTTAGATATACTAGGCAAATGCAAACGACGATATGACAATTGAGTAAATTTTGTATATTTTTGATTTTTAGTTTTCGATAAAAATTTGTAGAAAATTGTAGACCACCCATGTTTTTTTAAAGTTAAAAGTATGTTAATGCACTCGTACAGTATGTCTTTGTGACTCTTTGATGCAAAACTTTCTGATCAATGTATAACATTTACATGTATTTTTTTTCATAAAATACAAGAATATACATGTATAGCATCATCAACGTACATTTAGCAACATGTTTAGCATTGTGACATTTTAGCAAGTTGTTTAATATCCTCAAGATTAGACAACATGTTTACATCCTCAGGTTTTAGCAAAATGTTTAGAATCCTTAGGGTTTTCAAACATGTTAATCATTTTTTCATCAACTTATTTAACATCCTCAAGTCTTAGCAACATATTTAACATCTTTCTTTTTTTTTCAAAATGTTTAATATACTTACGTAAATAGCATCCTCTGGTTTCAGCAACATGTTTAGGGTTCTCTGGTTTTAGCACAATGTTTAGCATCCTTTGCTTTTAGCAACAAGTTTAGCATCCTCTGGCTTTAGTAACATCCTTAGCATTCTCTGGGTTTAGCAACATGTTTAGCATCCTCTGGTTTTGTCAAAATGGGCCGCATCTGCAGGTTTTATCAAAATGAGTCACATCTGCAGATTTTAGCAACATGCTTAGCATCTTAAAAGTTTAACCACTTGTTTAGCAACATTATTATAGCATCCCTAATCTACAATTCATTTGATGTGGTAAAGAGCTTTATTCGCGCCATCTACTGTCGACTCAGCTCATTATCGTCTATTGCACCTCTCAGCCTGTGACCTTTATGCGCTAGGATTTCTGAAAGCGTTTCATAGCAGCTCTTCAATTTCCCATCGTGTGTCGCTTTGGCAATAATTGATAAATGCAGCAATAATGTTGACATTTTGCGAAGAAAGACATCAGCGGGGAGATGGATTACTTTCGTCGGTTGGGAAAAGGGAAAAAAGCGGAGTCGCTTCACTTTCCCTAATCGAAAGCGAAATCCGTGTCTTTTGCTCCCATTAAAAACTAAAGGAGAATAATGATGGGTAATAAGAGGCTGTGACAGAGAAACAACGATACCCGGTCTCGAAGAGTGATTAAGTAACGTGAAAATGGCCGGCAATTTATCATTTGGTGCTACCCGGCTAATTCTATTGATTTCGCAGGGCCTGTCAAAAAATGAGAAATTAACGGCACCCACAAATATATCTATTTGGAGGTTGGATATTGAAACGAAATGTGACGTTTAGTTCGAATCGCAATCACGCCTAGAACGAAATCGGTTCCGTTTTTTCCTGTATTTCTGTGGAATTTTTCGTACGAAATTTGTGTCTTAAGGGTGATGAACACGACCTATATTTTGGTCGTTTTTTTTAGTATGTTTGCTATCCATTCTATACATTTAAAAAAAGTATTTTGTGTAAGCAAGTCGTGTTTTTCTTGCAGTTGTGCAGACTGTTTCATAGATGGCGCTTGGAGTTTCAAATTTAAAATCCTTAGCAAAGCAGCTGAGATAATTCATTTCTAGTCTTGGTCTTATTAAAGCTTCAGTTTTTCCGTAACCGTTATTCTACAGTAAAACCTGGAAAAGTGACCACCTCTGAATGGTGATCACCTGTTTATGTTGACCACTTTTTAGTGTATTGTTTTTTTCTAGTGTACATTTCCTTCATAAAAATTCTCTGTATAGTGACCACATGTCTATTGTGTACAGTGAGACCAGTGTGTGTTGTCTTTTTTTGCAATTTTTACATTTCAAATGTACCTTAAAAAGTGACCAGATAACGGATGAGTCACGTTACATCTTGCTTTAACCCTTGGACATGATGTTTCTGTACTTTTTTTGGTTTTGTGGTTTTTTACTACATGTATTGCATTCTACATGCATATATAAGTGCAGTGTACATATTCATTATTTTAATTTAATTCAGGCATTCTTTGTATAGTGACCACCTGTGTGCAATGGCCAACATGGCAATTTTTTTGGTGGTCACTCTTAACAGGTTTTACTGTATGAAAAAATACATTTGACGCAATGCATGACGTCACTTTATGGTCATGCAATCCTAGATGTGAATGTTCTAATAAATGTTTTCTAATAGAAAATAAAAAAATAAAAATGTATTTTTTTATTAAATCACGATTTTTCAATTCCAAAAAAAATCGAGTTTAATTCACGAAATTCTCATTCCGGTCAATATATCTTTCTATTAATCTCCAGCTCAAATTTCTTCAAATTTCTCATACCAGTATAATTTCCCGATACACTACTCATTTTTCGGTAGCATATTTCGGTAAAATTCAAGAAAACAAAACAAAATCAAAACAAAAAAACAAAAAAAAAAGATCGGATCTAACGGGAACGAACCCACATCGACCGATCACCGGGCACGCGCCAGATGGCGACCGCAGCGCCACCTTCCTCTCCCATCATGCATCGCGCGTCATATTCCGGGGGTCTTAATTGAGGCATGCGCAACACGTCGCAATTAATTTTTGAATAATTAATTAGCGCAATAAAAATACAACCCGTTTTCATTGATGCCCGATTATTTTTAGACTCGCCTCCTGGTGGCCGCAAGTAGGCGAAAGTGAGCGGGGAGCTCAGATTGATTACGTACTAGGAGCGTAACGGTTGGTGTTACAAAAAAACATCCAAAATCGACCTGACTCATTTTAAAGTTGGCATTACCATAATCGAGACTGCTGTTTTCGTGGCTCTGATCATCAACTTGACATCGGATTTTCACAATTCAACTAGAGGTATTTTCCCTTAATTTCGTTCATTTCATTTTTCGTTTTGCACCCCCATTGAATGTGCGGGTCATCGTTTTTAGTAGCCTACCTCTAAGGTGGGTGCACATCGGATACCCCTTTTAATTACCCCCCGTGTGACCCCGTGACCTCTGACCCAGTGTCCATCTGCCAAAAAATTGGACCCGAAACAACAACAACAACAACGAATTCGGATTAAGTCTCGCTGACTTTAAGTACGGACTTTTGAAATAACTTGATGCGGCTTTTCATGCTTACCAAGGCGGCATAGCCAAGAGCCAGAATCTCCGGAAGTCGCAGCGCCGTAAGCTCCCGTAAAACGTCTGACTTTTCGTGCCGCCTCGGGTACGCTTGTGTGCGGTGACTTACGATCGGACTTTTCGCGCACTTTTCAGCATTGCGTTTGCTTGCGTTTTTTCCGCAAACGCAACTACTTTTATTTTTTGCGTCTTCCAAATGCCGCGGAGGAAAATCTACGTTATTTCGTGCCAGTGACCAGGGACTAGCCACTGGCTATCTTTAGCCCAACAGAGAAGAATCTTGGACTTGGAAGTAAGCCTACTTTTAACTTTTTTTTTTGTTCCCTATACTGGTTTGTGATAGTGTGTTGAGTTGCCATGTAACTGGGCTCAGGGAAGGGAAACTCCTCCCCCCTACGGCCTTTTCTGACGGATGTTTGCGGGGGGTGGTCACTAAAGGACGTGACCGGATGGACACTCTGGGCTCGTGGTACAGTAGAACCTGTCTAAAATCAAACGCTTGGGACCGGGGGAAATTTTGATTTTAGACAGGTTTTGATTTCAG